>CABFWB010005029.1:0-50508 GCA_902151455.1 Timema bartmani
CATGATTTCCCTAAGAGTCTGTACGGTGTACTTTGCCACATTTGGGAGCAATGGCGGTACAGGACCAATATCCTCTTAAGCCTATGCTTCCCACAGATTGGAACTATGTAATTGCCCATTCACGAAGGAATAAAACATTTTTAGTGACGGAGATGAACCAAAACGATTTAAATAATTTTGATTGCATATTGCCTGGGCTAAAAAAAGGCAAAATGAAAATGACCCAGTTCATGTAGCTAAACATGTCTCAAGATGACCCTGTTTCACTCTATGCTAGGGCATCCCACAACATATTGAGACCGTGGCAAATCCATCAGGTGTTTCCACTTAATTTTGAGCTGTGTGACCCTCATTAACTACCAGTCTTGAACCAGGTATTGGTTCCAATCAGTAAAGAAAAGAAAGCTGATCCAATGGATATGAATTAGTTCATGGATGAAGAAGAACTTTGTGATTTTTACAAGAACTTACCTTCTATATGAATGTGAGTTTTATGGGTATAATTTTATTGATCAACAGTTTTGTTTTGTGAGCAAAATAGAACATCATGATTTTTACTAGAACCCTCCATCTATATGACTGTGGTTTTATCTTCTATAAGAATGTGTGCCCTCTTCCATCTCTGTGCGATTTAAAAAAAATTGATTAACAATTTCATTTTGTGAGTAAAATACACTTCTGATTTAGAAACGATTTTGTGAATTGTATCATTCTTATTAATAAGTACCTCTTCCCACATTGAAGAAAATTTTTTAATATTGATGAGTGGAATAACATTGTATGTATCTAGTTCAATTAGGATCATCTATTTTCATTATTAATAGGGAAAAAGGCGCTTCCAGAAAAATCGACAAAAGCGACATACCACGTTCTTCTAGCCAATGATTCATATAATATATTTAGTCATCAAATTAAAAATAATTCATATGTGTGAGAGAGATGCATCAAACTCCATTACAACATTTAAAAAAAAACTCCTTTAAATAACTTGTAAGAGCACCAATAGATAAAAACTACTCTAATTAAAAGCCGAGTAAAATGTGTGTTTCAAATCAAGGATATGAGATGTATTTGATTTCCTGCCAATAATATTTGAGGTGGTGGTGTTGTCACAACAACCTGACAACCAATAATGTGAACATATATTCCAAAAATTGTTTGCACAAGTGGTTTTATTGCCAAAATAATACAATTCCTCAATAAACTATTTGTTTATAAATTTCATACAGCAAAAGGCTATTTGTAGGGTGTTAAATTCACTCACATGGTTTGAAAAAAAAAATAAATAAATAAAAAAAATGTAACATTGTTGTAAACTTCCAAAACCTGACATTTTGGTTGTTTATTTGTACAAAACACATTTTTAAAACACAAATATACACCAGTAGTTTCTCAACCCTATTTTCCTGTCACACTTGTTTTAATCGCTATACGCAAGCAATACATTGGAAGGTTTGAAGTATAGTTGCACACCGAAGGAAAAACATCAATGTTGGTAAAATGTTGAAGTTTAAATCAATATTGATTTTAAAACTAAGGCTAAAAGATTCTCTTACAACTAGAATTGGCTGAAAATATTTCGTTTTTTATTAACTTAAGTAAAATTTGTTGCACTTTAACTTTAAATATGCTTACAAATCAAAGAATGCTGAGCCTTTGTGGTAAATTACAATTAATGTAGATATTCAAATATGAATGGAAATTATTTTGTATATGTTTAAATAGGCCCTCTTAGCTTTACAGAATTGATGTGATACTTAAAAGATGATTATGATTTAAAGAGATTTGGAATAAAGCACTCTAGGCTTAGTCATGGTTCAAATTAGGAGGGATAGCCAGCACACTTACCTTGGTGATACTGGAGTAGAAATGGTTTTTTTAGTGTTTTGTCTAAACAATTTCTACTCTAGAATCACCAAGGTAAGTGTGCTGGCTATCCCTCCTAATTTAAACATATAATTGTATCACATAATATGAGACCTATTTATTAATATAAAATACACAAATATTAGAAAATAACATCATTATGTTAGTACACATTTATTAATTTTACGATTTACATTTTGCACAATTGAAATCTCACACACAGAAACTATTCTAAAGTAAATGTTTCTTATAAGACTTTTTTCACTCACAAGTAAAGAAACGCAATTATGTTTTCCAAAACAGTAATTTTTATTTTTCAGTCAAAGTAATTGGATCATTTTTGATGTTTCAAGTGAAACACCGAAACATTGAATGCCCAATATTGGCATTTTGTAAAAAAATCTATTATTTTGTACATGCCAAGTTTGAAGCTTATGTATGTATTTAATAAATCCAGTGGCTTAGAATCTGCTTTAAGGTCCAAGTCAATGTTATTTATTAAAACAAAGTATGAAGGTAATATTTAACTACCCGTAATTACATGGTATACAATAAAAACAAATGTTGATTATTTTTGTTGATAAATATATAGATATAAACTGTACAATACTGTTAAATAGTTTTATAAATATTATTCAAGTATGAGGTAAGTAATCTCTCCTATAAAGTACCTATGTTGTTAGTAAAATTAACGTTTATACATGAATGGAAGTGGTCTGATGGTTATTTTAGACAAAATCTTGCAAATGTCCACCTAACTCTCACAATTTTAAACATTTTATACAGAGGGTGAAATTTAAAACCTGGAATACATAGTTATAGTTAAATACTATTATGTTTTTTACCCCAAATGAACACTTGTTTTAATTAAGTTATAAACATTTCCAAATCAAGTTCTAATGTTTTATGTGGATGCCTACGAGTACCACATGCAAGGAGTGCCAAATTTTGAGAAATTAAAAAACAAAAGTAATTTATATTAGTGAATTTTAGTTTATTTCAGTTTCAACTGTATCCAGGAGATGAGTGAACGAACTGTGTAAAGTCAAATTAAAATGATCAATAACAACAATTCTGAAAAATTAATGATTCATTTTATACAAATATATATATTTTTAAATATTACAAAGGTAAAAGAAATATGCTGGCAGCCAGTAAGTGGGAGTGAAGAACAGAAATAAAATGATGGTGTCCATTCATTTTTTGACTAAAAAATCCATTTTTAAAATCTTTATCATTTTGGGGTGTAGCTATCAATTTTAACTATTACTATTTCAAACATAAAAAAAACCTAACTAAGCTAACTTTAACAAACATTAATCTTAAGTTGTGAAGGATAAAGCAAGAAGAATTTTGTTTGAGATTCCTTAAGATAAAGAATCTAGATACATACATTCAGACATACCTAATCACACTGTTCCTTCACGGAATCGGGAAAAAAACTGTGCATATAGCTCAAAAACAAAAAATGCTGTACTTCTTTCTCCACACTTCCCTATCCTTGCATACTCCCTTCGCTTCAACAACATCTATACAGTGTCATACATGCTCTCTTATTCTTAAAACTCTTGTTTCTCTTTTTGACACATTCGTCCACAACAATTAGCCATGTCTTACATGGCCTACCCCTTCCTTTTGATCCACACACTCTACCTTCATAAAGGTGCTTAGTCACTCAATCCACACTCATCCTCTCAACATGCCCAAACCAATAAGACATTACTTTAACATTGACCCTTTCAAACCACACTCTTTCAGCACCCATTCATTACTGACTGTCCATTCCAGTTTCTCCATTTACATTTCTTAGGTATCTCATTCCAACCAGATTTACTTTGCTCTTATGTTTCTCTGAACAGACCCACGCTTCGCAGCCATGAAACAATTTAGATAAAAAAATATTTAAAATAGAGGTCTAGTTTTAATTGTAGACCCTCCCCCCTCCTTTTTAAAGTGCATCTGTTCATGTAATTGCTGACTTTGACAATACCTATCAGGCTATTACAGTAGACTTATACCCCTCTTCTGACAACTTGCTGTCTTATTCCAGAAGCATAGTATCAATCCCTCCCGTATTTAACAATCAATAACCCAGACAAATCACACTCCATACACCATGAAATACAGGTGGGGTAGAAATTATTGACACATTTAATAATAACAAAAGAGTGACAATTTTTTACATACCCTTGAATTATGCATTTTTTTAAAAACTAGCCTTAAGATGGTCACAATTATATGCAATACATTGTATGCGATTCTCTAATCTTGACATGACTGTGCATTGTCTCTTGTTGAAGTGCAACTTCAACCACAAAATAAAAAGTCCAGAGCTGTTAAGTCTGGTGAATGTGGTGACCAGGCAATGTTCCCAAATCGTGGTGCCCAAGAAATATTTTGAAAAACACCTCCATTGATGTTGAAACTTTCTGAGCCCTGAAATGTAATGTAAGGGCGCCAACAACACGTGCTTCCAGCAAGATGGGGCAGCGGCCCACACCGCCTGAACATCTTTAGAGGTGGTTCGTAAAATATTTCATGGGAACCTTACCTGGCCACCTCGTTCACCAGACTTAACAGCTCAGAACTTTATCTTGTGGGGAATGTTAAAGAGTCATGTTTATGTGACTCACCCAATAACAATTCTGGAACTTAAAAAATAAATGTGCTGGAAGTTGAAGCACTTCAACAAGAAACAATGTGCACAGTCGTGTCAAGATTAGAGAATTGCATACAACAATGTAGTGCATATAAGTGGCCATTGTTAAGGATATTTAAAAAAATAATGCATAATTCAAGGGTATGTAAAAAATTGTCAATCTTTTGTTATTTTAAGCTTAATTTGTTGCATTTAGTAGTTGAAATGGTAAAGATAATTATAGTGTTATTAAATGTGTCAACACTTTATGGGCCACCCTGTAGTTTTGCAAAGAAATGTCAAAATTGCCAAGTCTACAAAAGAGCAGAGTTACATATTATTTAACAAACTTTAGAATTAATAAATCCAAATTTGAGTAGTTGCAAACAATTTTGAATCAACATTTATACAACTCGCATAAGGCCTATGAATATCCTTAGATATTTTTAAGGTTTCCCATAAGTACCTATCGCATATACAATGTCAGAAAGACTATTGTTGCTTAATGTTCTTGGTTGGATTGTGCTACATAAATAAGTAAATTTGGAAAGACATTATTTTAGGCTGAAGTTTGTCTAAAATCAATTTGGACGAAAACAACACTATACAATTAAGTATGTATGAAAGGTAAAGCTTGGAGGATGTATGATTATAATTACAGAAATTAACTGGATCTTAATTATAATATAATAAATTAAAAAATTACACCTTGACACAACAGCCGAATCTGGGACCTTCGGCTTAGCATGCCAATGTTTTACCACCGAGATATCTAGGGATTGTCCCATGCTCAAGGTCATTCTTCACTCCTATTTTAAGGCAGAGTCTGTAATAGATGTGTGAATATCATGGGACGATCCCTGGATAGCTCAGTGGTAGAACAGTGGCACGCTAAGCCAAAGGTGCCTGGTTTGATTTTCGTGTCTAGGTGTTATTTTTAAATTTATTCAATTTTTATTGAGATACGTCTCATTTCTGTAATTATAGTAATTCATCCTCCAAGCTTCACTTTTAATATATACTTAATTGTATGGTGTTGCTTTCTCCCATTTTGATTCACTTGGAATGTACAATGTGTTTGTACTATTGGCAACAAAGAGACAACCAAGTTTCCGGTTGCCGAGATCAATGATTGCTCTTAGTGGTTGATGATATTTACATGTTCATCACAAACACTGCCTTAACATAGAATGAAGAATTACAATCCCTCAGGGGTAGAGTACTGATGCTCTAAGTAAAAGTTCCCGGGGTGGATTCCCATGTTTAAGTGTCATTTTCCAATTTTTCAATTAAAATCAATATGTTGAAAGAGTTTCAGAACTTTTAGTTGTGACGGAATGCAGTGTTTCTTATTGAGATCTATGTAGTAAAACTTAACCAAGAGAAGATAAATAGCAATAAGCATTCAACCATGTAGTCCAACCAAGAACATAGAGGTAAGCCAGGCTCCTATTCAAAATTTTAGCCTAGGGCGCTGCTAAAAATATTTTTAAATGCTACTTTTATTATTATTATTTAGGCGCAGGAGGAAATGTTTCTTCAGCTCAAATGTGATGTGCCTTGAAAGCACAATAGGATGGTAAACTGACATGCTTGAAGCTTAAGATAAGAGGAGGATATTTCCAAGAAAAAGGTTTCTCATTTCCTCTCCAGATGAATGGTGGTGTATTTACTTCTAATTAGTCATAAAAGCTTACATAGAGCTGATAAATGAAACTATTCAATTTAGATGGCTACAAAACAAGGACAAAATGGTCGGAATATAGACACACAGCAATTTATATACCTCACATAATAAGTCTTCACCCTCCAACCCAAAGAGTAAATATATTCTATTTACCTGATTAAAAGATGACCTCCAAATAATGAAAGTGTCTAAACAATACAAGTGTTGAAGAATTAACTTTCATTTTGGTAAAGAACATAAAAATATGAATATAACACTTATTTAATTAAAAATATTAAGTGTTATTAACTGTCTCTAGAATGAGGTAGGTATTTGGACCTGTTCAATGAGAGCCATCAAAACACTGCAATGTCTCGAGATATCTTGCAAAATTAACATAAACATTTACCATAAGGATCAGATACACAGTTCCATAACATAACTTAGAAATTTTGCATCATATGCTATTCCATATATGGTATGTTCATTTAGGAAAGTGAGTTGTCTAAGTTATTTTGTAGTGAATAATTACAACTAGGCATGATACCATTTTATTCATCTAGGTTTAAAAAACAATTACCTAGTGATTTCCATTGTTAGTTATTGATCTAATAATCATTTTTGTAAAAAAAGATTAAATAATATACACTATGCTAGAGAATGTGAAACCTTAACTTGAGCTGTCATTCTAAATATAATTAATTTATTGAAATAATCATCATAATCATCATTATAAACTGTTTCTAGACTGTGACTGAGTCAGTTTAGTAAAATGCATCCATCTTCCTCTATCATTCCACCATTCATCTCCTCTCACTTGCACACTTTTTGTTATCTGTTCCTCCCCTCTCTTTCTTGGCCTCACCTCCAGTCTTTTTCCTACCTATTTCATTTTTTTCTTTCATTCTCTCCTCCATCCTCTTACATTCCCAAACCATCTCAGTCTTATTTCCTCTACTATCTCATGTACGCCCTATACACACACTATTTACTTTTCTCATCATAACAGCTAACATGCTTCTCACAAACTTCAATCCCATAGCCTTCACTTTCAGAGTTCTCTCTTACATTCAATGTCCATGTTTCTACTGCATGTGTGACAGTGGCTAAAAATTACAACATGTACAACACTTCCTTACACTTCAAGGACACTTCTCTTCTCCAATGCAGGTCTCTTACACCAGTGGCGTATCCTGGTAATGCAAGATACTTATTCTGTTTTCAACCAGTTAACCATTCAAATGTCTTATAATGAGCAATTGACAAATGTTGTGTGTATATTTCTGTCTTAGTTTCATTTACTGTTTATAAGAGTGGTAACTCGGGACATGGTTTACTGTTGCTTACAATTGGTAGTTTTCACTAAAACTTAGTGAAGAAAACTTCTCTTTACCGATGTCATCCAACCCTTGCATTTTGGGTATATGTCACTTATCTCCTAAATAATAATTAGTTTACAACTTGAAACACACTGTCACTGTAATACTCTGCACTCCCGGCAACTAACAAACACAAATAACACTGCACGTGGGATATCGCAGCTACACTCTCGCTTTACAACTGATGAGAGCTGTGAGCAAGTCGCACACATTCCGACATCTATAACTACAGCCTGTCCCCCGCCCTTCCTACACCCTGCGTCACCAAACTTGCCAGTAGATGTGACTCTGAATAAACAAGCAAGCGTGCACGCAGGCATGCCCACACACACACACACACCATGAAAGTATACAGAAGTAACGGAGAGACCGGCGGCCGCACGCATTCGACATTGATAGCTACAACCAATTTCCTACCACTCTAGACGAGAACAGAATTACATATCCTGTTGTGTGTGAACCGCAAGCAGAGCATAAGAAGAGAAATATTTTAGAGAGTAATAATTTTATTTTTACTTTCCTTTGGGCATAGATGTGTGGCACACGCCTAGCACACAGAAATTTCACCAATGTCTTACACACACATAGAACAACTCTTCCTGCTGTCCTCTTCTCAGTGAATCCTCTCTATTTCCACCTTTCACCTTAATCACGCTTCAAAGATATTAAACTCTGTACTTTTCTCAGCTCTACTCAATACAATTTTATAGATTTATTAGGTCTTCTCCTCTTCCTTGTCACTACCATCACATCACACTTTGTCATGCTAAATTTAATTCCACACTCTTTTATCTTTTCATTCCAGTCTTGTAGTTCTTGTACTTCCTATTCCTTCTCCCCCCAAACCATCAAGTCATCAGCAAACATCAAGGCTTTCATTCCTTCCTCCTCGAGTTTCCATGCCACTTTATTCAGGACCATTTTCATTACCTTTACAAATAGTAAAGGTGAGAGGGAACTACATGCTTCACTATATTTTTTTATTTGGAACCACTCCGGCCTGTTATCTTCATACATGCTTACTACGCTCATTATAACTACTCTTTACACTTCGGCCTCCTCCATCGCTTTACAAACTTTATTTCTATCCACACTACCATACACTTTCTCTATCTTCATAAATACCATTACCAAGTCTTTCCAAATTCATACCTTATTTCCATCAGCTGTTGTATAGCAAACTTCCAAGTCTTTGTAGACCTGTTCCCTAAATCCATGCTATTCCTCTCTCCACCTTTGTTTCATTTTATTTATTATTCTCTTTTCCAGTATCTTCTCATCTATTTTGTACAGTGGCATATCAGCTTTATCCCTCTATAATTTGTCCACCTCTTCCTGTTTCCTTTCTTGAAAATAGGTATTATAACTCCCTTTTTCCAGTCATTCGGTATCTTGTTCTCCTTCCAAATCTCTCAGCACATTGTATAACCACTATACACCTACTTGACTTGCAGCTTTTATCATTTCCAGTCAGTTCGTTCCTACCCAGTGCTTTTACTTGATTCACTCTTCACTTCTTTCCTCCTCTTTTGCTATTTCTTTCTGCTCCTCTGTTTCACTCTCATCCCTTTCCTCTTCCAGGTTGAACATCTCAAAATATCTCATCCATTGTTCCTTTTCTTCCTCTCCTGTCTTCAACATTCTTCCTTCTTCATCCATCAATGTAACTTCTTGTCTTTTTTCTCTCCTGTTTCTTACCTGGCTATATAATACCTTCTTACTTCCTTCCTCATCCCTTTCCAGCATTTCTGTCTATTTATGTATCCAATCCTTCCTGGCTTCCCATACCACTTGCTCTGCTCTTTTCTTCTCCCTGTATTCTTCCTCAGTTTCCCCATTCTTATTCTTAAAACTTCTGCTCCACTGCTTTTTTCACCGTCGTTCCACCAGGGTGTCTCCTTCCACTTCCTCTTATCACTTGTCCTCCCATATATCTCCTCCGCAGCTCTCCCCAAACTGTTCTTAAAACTTTCCCATTACATCTCTACACTTTGCAACTCATTCTTGGGCATTAAGCTTCTTGCCTTTCTTAGGTACAGCTTTCTTTCCTCTTCATTTTTTTTAGCATCCCCACCCTTATTCTTCTTTCTTGTCTTACCACCTTTCTCCCACATTCCCATTCCTTTGTGTCTGCCACCAACAACCCGTGGTCAATATCAAAGGATACAATTGGTATTAACTTGATGTTTACAGTCTGCTTTTTAATTTCTTCATCCGCGAGAAAGTAGTCTATCACCGACCTTTGCTCCCCATCCCAACTGTATCTAGTGACCTCTTGGTTTTCTCTTTTCTTCTTATACTGTTTGCCAATTTTATTTTATTTCTTGCACATACCTCAAACAGGTTTCTACCCTCCTAATTTCTCTCTCCCCATTCTTCTCTCCATGACACCTCCTCAAACCCTCCTCTTGCGTTTGTTATTACCATCTTTATTACCCTGTAATTCGTCCCTACCACCTCCATAAAATGTAGTGCCTCTATTGTTTAAAATATGTTTGCTATCTCAAAAATTGATTAGGCCAAATTAGTTTTAAAATCCAATATCACTAGACTGTGGAGTATTAAGATTTTTAAAAGTCAATTTACATCAACTTTGAAGCCTGGGGGTCAGGGTTACATGTATGCTCAATTTAAAAGTTGCCAACTCGGTGGCTACGGGGTTTTAAACTTCAGAAACTCAAAATCCATGCTTATAAAAACATTTAAATAGTGATAAGCCATGGCCTGGAGAAATAAAGTATTAACATGTACACACTGACCAGTTTCTTTAAAGAAACTTGGGTTCAAATTCCAGTTGGATTGAAATATATTATTTACATGGTGTGAAAGTGAACAAGTAAGAATAATTTGAGTTTCTTTTAGCTGCATTAGATCAGGTAAGGAATATTATATGATCCAGAGCAATGGCCACTAAATCCAGTGTTCAAATAATGATTGGGTATGGTAGGAGTAATTGTGTGCATGTGGTTTCCAATCCATCCCAAACCAGTGTAGGTGCAATTTCTCTAATTATCTTACCAAGCCCCGTCTCTTAGCTTAATGTGTTAAAAACATTTATGTCAAATATTTCATCAAAAGAAAAACGCTAAAATGAATTAATTTTGTTTACTTTAAAGAAGAATAGGGTTTAACAGGTTTCAAATGTGAATAAAGCTTCACTTTACAGTAAAAGGTAAAATATCTTAGACAGTTGAGTTATTTCCATTTAGGTCTCAAAATGAGTGAATTGGTATAACAATGACTCAGATAAAACTGCAACAAATAGATTTATGCTTCAAATATTAAATTAAAAATTATTTTTCAAAGCCTGCTTTGTAAATATTTTGAAAAATAAACACAAGGTTTTTGATACTGCTATTCTTATTTTAATAATTAATAATAATTAATAATAATAATAAATAATAATAATTTAAAAAGGTAGCATACATTTTTATATGTAAATAAATATAACAGAGTATTATTAGTTTAAATTATTTATATTTGAGTAGCCCTACAATTAATCCTGGTGTAATATAAAATGTAGATGTTGAGCACACAGATGTGTGTTTAGTTACATTATACATTAACAACAATTCTAGAGAGGCGTTGAAAGATGTATTAAAATTGACTAATTTTATTTTAGAATGAGTTTAAGGCAACAAAAAAGTTAATTTTGGTAACCATATAGCTACAGTGGACACTTGTGGGTTTTTGCCATGGCACGCAAAGCTTGGCAGGACTGTACTGGTTAACTGTTCCCACCAACACAATAGTGAATACCCATTTAACAAAAAAAAGTTTGTGGGCAGTGTATCATGTAGATAACATCTTTGGACAGCTTGTTGTGTATTTAGAATAAATTTCTGATAATATCCATTATACGAATAAAATATCTTGGTCTGCGTGGTAAGATAGAGGGTGTCAAGGATGCTCACTTAGTATTTTTGTGCCTGTAGGACTTCCATAATTCAACAATTAAAAAAACCCCATGAATGATGAAAAAACTCTTATTAAAGAACTAGAATCTATGGTTAGAACAAGGGAGAATTTATGTACTTTATTATTATAACTATGTCTATATAAAAATAATGGGAAATGCATACTCTTAGACATCCTATGCAGTTAAGAGTATGCAAAACAGCTTATACAAATAAGAACATATTGACTAAATAAAATTATAAATATTAATTAAATTACAAAGCTTTAATTTTATTCTATAACTTTTTAGGCTAATGTAAAAATATATAAAAAGGGTTTTTGCTCAATGACTCATAGCAAAAGTCACAAACGAAAGATCCGGCGCCCTTATAGGATGAACACTGTTCATGCCACCATTCTGAACAGTCATTGCTTTTCATCCAATCATCATCATCATCATCACATGTCTCACCACAGCCAGGACAGGAAGTATCTTCAACTTCAATAATATTAGAAGTTGAGGTTGACTTGCTCTATCCAATTCAAGTTTTCTTTTGGCCGTAGTTTTCTTCTGTTTCTTCTCAGGTCTCACCTTCACCCTTTCTTTTTTCATATACAGTTCTTCCTCTTTTTTCCAGAAGTGCATTTTTGTATGGTGACCTCAAAAGTATTTCAGACTTCTGCCCCAATCTCTTTCTCTTGTTTTCGTTCTGGTATTTTGGCAGAGGGTGAAAATCAGGAGAGCTATGTTGTTCTACATATATATGTCTTCTAATTCTATATAGTCTTCATTGTCTGATTTATCATTTGCGGCGTTCTGATGCTAATGTATCTCAATGAAGAAAGCGCCCAAGAGTATGTACCTTTAAATTGGGTGTGTGGTGCGTACTCTTGCATGCTCTATGAAGTGTTTAACAAAAACCATCATAGATGACAGTCCCTGTATCACTTAAACACTTCTCCTAAAATCTAAATGAGTGTTTACTAGACGAACACCTAATTGCAATGATATAACCGTAATTCGTTTCAATCATAATATAAAAAAGCTATGCCTTATATTAAAGTCACAAAATTACAGTCAAATTATCAAAAGGTAGTTTTTACCTGTCAATCCCAGTGAAATCACCGAGACAGAGACTAAAGTGTTTAGAGAACTTAGTAACTGACTTGTTATACTACTGTACTGCCAAACTACCCTCAATGAAATAAATGATTGTGTACTCTTGGCCCTATACATTATGGCTATAATATTATGAAATGTAGATAATGTTTTGTGGTGGTTATTAATATCTGTAACAACTATTCACAAGTATGGTTGTTTAGAATTAAACACAATTTGAAAAAAACAATGATATGGTTATATTACAATATGGCTAAAAAAAGAATTTTCAAAGCTATCACTACCATACAGTACATTGCTTGCTAGTGTTACTTACACAATTAGAGTTAAATGAATTATCACCCAAACCTTAAAAAAAAATTCTACATTTTAAATGTAAAAAAATTCTAGTTAAATTAGTTTCCCCAGAGAATATGTTAAAATTCAACAAATATAATTTAATGCTTATCTGAAGTCTCAACACAACATAGGAAATTCATAAATCAACATTCTCATTTTGATAACATTTACAAATGACTATAAACTCTTAAATTATTGGCCTTTTTTTCAAATGGTTGTAAAATATACTAGATTCAGTAATTCATCTACGAGATTAATCCTCTGATGAGTTTAATAAAAATGTGATGCTACATTACCATTAAGTCGGACATCTCCCCAAACTCTCTGTTAACATCAGTTAAGAGGAGAGATATTTTATATGAAGCTTTATAAACAGGGTGGTTCAAAAGTCCTGCATCAATGTGATCTCTAGGGCTAGGATGTTGATGACATGTCATCTTTTTACTGAGTGGTCTGGTGTAATGCTCCAATATATATAAACTGTTCAAGACATTCCGTTTACAAATATATCCTTTTTATTTTGCATTTTGTCGCTGTTTTTTAATTTTAAGGGCATTTTCTTTGATTTTGGAGAATTATTCGAATTTTTTTGGAAGAATTTTGTCATTTTGTCATGTTGCCATATTATTTTATGAAATTATGTCTCCAAGCAGTAAGTAGTAGTTTATAAATAACACTTATTTCAAAATAATGAAACAAAACATTTCAACATCATATTATTTTGCTAATAACTGGCTGAAGATTAGTTGGCTATACAAAGACAGGCCTACACTCGCTTTTGCTGGAAGCAAGCTATTTGCGGAATGGAATGTCTGGAATGTTAGCTTGACTCACAAGCACTTCTCTGGCACATACAGATGTTAGGGTGGAAGGGGAAGGGGTGGGTTTTCCATGAACAGTTCACACCGTGCAGTACACTGTAGTGTTTCAGCACCCCTTTGAGAATGCCCAAAATTAAACCTAGTGTGTCAGCCAAGTTTGGTGATAGTGTGTTTTCTACTGATAAAAGCATACTATATTGTAAGTTGTACGAAATTAAAGTATCGGCTGAAAGACTGTTAACTGTGACACAGCATATTGGTTGCGAGAAGCATGTGCATGCTCTTGAGCGTGCATCAAAGAAAGCAGCAGTTCAACGCTTGCTACCTTCAGTTGCTTCAACATCCTCAAAGTCCTCACGGTTTGGTAAAGAATTGTGTGATGTGTTAGTATTAGCAAACATTCCACTATATAAACTCTCTAATCCAAAATTATGTGCATTTTTGGAAAAATACACAAACCAATAAATACCAGACGAGTCGACTTTACTTAAGAATTATTTACTACAGTGCTACAAAGAAAATTTAGATAAAATAAAGTGTGGTACTCGCGGGAAGAAGCTATGGGTTTCTATTGATGAGACCACTGATTCTGTGGGGCGCTTTGTAGCCAATGTTGTGATTAGAACATTATAATTGGATAGATCAGGTGAAATATTTGTATTGACCATCGAAGTATTAGAAAAGGCCAATTACTCGACAATATCCTAAATGTTTGACAGTGCTATGTTTCTTTTGGCCTGAGGGCATAAAACATGACAATGTGCTTTTATTTCTAAGTGATGCAGCACCATATATGGTACGAGCAGCTAATTCATTGAAGGCACTTTACTCTAAAATGGTACATGTCATGGGCCTATCACATGGTCTACATAGAGATTGTGAAGAAGTGCGAGCAAATTATCCCAACAGACAGGCTTGTAGCGAACATTAAAGATATTTTCTTAAAAGCACCCTCACGAGCTGCACATTTCAAAGCAGAAGCACTGAACATTGCGTTACCACCACAACCTATCATCACACGCTGGGGCACATGGTTAAATGCATGCTTGTATTATTGTAAACATTTCCAGGTAGTGAAACACACAGTTCAGAGTTTTGACTATGAAGAAGCTGCTTCAATACAAATTGCTCAAGATATGTTCTCTGAGCCAAACATGGAGGACAGTTTGGCATTTATTAAATTGAACTTTGCATTATTGTCGACAACTATCACATCACTGGAAAGAAGGGGTGAGGCAATGGTAGATTCCATTTCACTAGTCAAACAGGTGGAGACTGGTGTTAGCAACGCTCGTGGAAAAATTGCTACGGCTATTGCATGTAAACTGAAAAAAGTTCTGGACAAGAATACCGGGTGTAAAACTTTGTGGCAAATCTCAGATATACTCTGTGATGATAAATATTCCATGGATGGGCTTGAGGATGATTTAACAGCCAACGATCTTCCCCACTTCAAGTACGCTTCGATTACATCAGTTGATGTAGAACACAGCTTTTCGAGGTATAAAAACTTGCTGGCAGATAACTGTAGATCCTTCACTTTCAGCAACCTGAGAAATATATTTGTAGTCCAGTGCAACACAGACTAAGGTGAATTAAAATAACTCATATTAGTTTGTGCCTATTTCCTGAAGATTTTTAAAAACATTCATTATAAGATCATATTTTATCATTTTAAAGTGCATATTTTAAATATTTTACGTCATCAACATCCGGGGCCCTAGTGATCTCCACCAATGTCAAAACATAACTGTAGACGTGTATCCATGTTACTCAAAATGCGGGACACAACGTCCGGCAAGATGGCGTGGCAATCTGTAGAAATTCACTCACGCAGAGAGTTCCTGTCCCAGCTCTTCGCCAAGTACACTTTGGATTTCAGGGGCCCCAGAAGGCAAAAGCTAATGGATTTAAATCAGGTGATCAAGAAGCCCACTCCAATGAACTCCTGCAACCAATCCGGCGCAAGAAATTGTCATCCAGTCAATATGCATCTTCATGGCATGACCGGGGCGGGGCGCATCCTGCATGAAGAATTGTGGCTAGGAACCAATGATGTTCGGCATTAACCGATCACCCAATATTGCCAGGTATGTTTCGCTGTCGACATTTCCGAAAAAAAAGTACGGGCCTATGAATCAGCCTTTCCACAAACACCACCAAACCCTGATGCACTCAGCTCCTCGTTGCTTGCTGTCCATAAGCCAGTTAGTATTCTGTTAGGACCAGTAGCACATGTCTTGTCGGTTTACCTCATCACAAACATAAACATTTGTTTTGTCCATGAGAACATTATTGTGGAGAGGAGTTCTGCTTCTTTCTCCAGCGGTCACAGAAACCACTGGCACGTTTGAACTCGACGGTTTGAATCGTCCTCTGTTATGTTGTGCAACACTTAATCTTGTACAGGTGAAATGTTCCATAGCAAATTCCCATTGATGTGGGAATTTTGGGCCATCCTCTACTATCATCTGTTGAAAGTGGGAAAATGAAAGAATTTAAATAATTTAGCTCCTCTAAAAAGAGCTTAATTTCTTAGAGAATGTTTGAAACAAAAAATAAAAATAGGTCTTCTGAATTAATTTAAAGAGTGGGCTCGATTGTATTTTATTTATTTTTTAGGTAGGCGACGAGTAGTATGGGTATTAATACAGACACATATGACCACAAATGGACAGACATGATACTTCTGATGTTTTATAAAAAAATCAGTCATTTGAAAAAAATTGTAGCATACATCCATAAACAAGAAAATACCAGCAACAATTGAGAAAGCACCACGCAACGAATTTCACAACATAAAATTATCTAGCAATGTAATATTTATCTTCTCAAACTTGTTGAAGTTTCCTCTGTCCTACCACACAAATTTTTTAATAATTTCTTGAACGTTCCATAAAGTTTGTATATCTATGGTACTATTTGTTCAAAAAATGATGGAATTCAGTTAAAGGCTTATTGAGGGCAGAGTTTAGTTGTTTTCAGTAGGATAAAAGCGTAGAAAATGGATTAAGAGATTATAATTATTTTTATTTATATAATGTTAAAAAGTGATACCTTGATTTTGGTAGGAAGAACAGTTTAGATTTTTTTTTTGTAGTCTACATGGCTAACATCTTAATAATTAATAGCCTAGTATTTTACATTACATTTGGGAGAAAGTACAGGAAATGTGGTTAGAAACACATAAAAGGAATGAACACAATATGGCTTTTACAATAAAAACAAGAAACAAGTTCACACTTTACATTGCTGCCATTGGACAAAGAAGTAATGGCTGCCTCTCTATGAAAATTGATCATTATCGCCCAATCCTTTGATCTAGGTTTTATTCTATCGGAACTCATCAGGAGGGGGTGTGAAAAGCGCAACGCAACTTTGTAAAAGAGAAAATAAAAAAATTAAATAAAAATATATTCACATCCAATGCCCATTACCTGTGTTTGTACTTTATGTTATTCCTTTTTCATGTTCCTATCTAAGTGTCCTATCATTATTTACTAATTTCCCTTTTCTCCCTTTTGTTCCCTATTTCAGGAAGTTGTATTTCCCGTTTCACACTCCATCCTGACGAGTTCCGATACAATGAAACCTAGCTCAGGGGATTGGGCGATAACAATCAAGTTTCTTTAAGAGATGGCAATAATGTAAAGTGTGAACTGTGTTCTTCTTTTCATTATAAAAGTCATATTGTGTTCATTCCTTTTATGTGTTTCTATCCACCTTTCCTGTACCTTCTTCTAAATATAATATAATTATCTCATCAAGCGAAAAGAAGTTTTGCTTATAGAGTAATATTATTTTATCGGTATTGATAGTATCTATAAAACATGACAATTGTAGATCATAATACTCGACATATAAAAATGCTAGAAAAATCGTTTTAGTAACATTAGTTGCTGTCAGATAGTGTTCTTTCTACCATAATCCTACTATAATTCAGTGACATGCTAGGCAGAAGTATCATGTTTGAATTGTATATTTAGGTGTCATTTTTCAACATATTAATAATATTTAAATGAATATTTTTGAGAGGCAGTCATTTGCACCAAGTTTTAATTTCACTTAAATATACATAATTTTCTCAGACACCTACAACTGTTGTGAACACTGGTCTATAATACTGGCCCATTCCAAATGAACTGGACTTGTCCACTTTCAATGCTTAAACCACTGGTTGTCACTTCATTCGAGTGATCTACACTAGTGGGATTTGCTTGTTCAGCTGTAAACAATGATTAAAAAAATTACATAACTATAACACACATTTTAACACCTCAACAGTGACACAAATACATATTTAACTATAAAATATATATGTGAAGACTACCTTGGCAGGCAATTTGAATTATATTTGAATGAGATGTAATACATACACATGTAAACCAAATAAAAATTAACAGATTCCATTATGTAACAGTTTGAAATAACTACTTAATAGTTTTATAAATATTTGATAACATTTGTAAAAAATAAAGACTTAAACACTATGTTTTTATTATATTTTTGAAAAGGTGTATTTTAACAGATTAAATTGTGATCCCTAAATTTGGTTGATTCCGGACACTAAAATGGGTATTTTAAATAATTTTTTAATTGAAAGCATTATCAGCTTATTAAGTTAAATAAAAAGGTTATAGAAACCTAAGGACAGAGCTCAAAGAATTATTTTTTTCCTTTGTTTTCATTGCTATTAGCACATGATAATGCCTATAAAATAGTTCATGAGCAGATACTAAAAGTAAGTTATGACTACTATGAGCCATTTTGAGCAACAATAATTACTATAAAGGTACAATTAGAGAGATAACATAGCTGGCCAATTTTGTATTGTGTCATAAACTTTCAGTTTCTGTTCCTACATTACTATTAAGTAGGATCAAGTGTGGAATAAAATAAACCAATAAAATCAGTGTCGGTGTTGATATCGGAGATACTAAAATTCCATGTACCTTATAGCCAGGTGGTCCACGATGCTGACACGACATAATCATGACAACTACTGATATGTCAGAGTGATGCCGACTGCCCCCTTCGATAAATACACCAATATTAGTGCATATAGCAAGTGCACACTCGTCTCTAGCTGTGACTTGATTTAGTTTTAGTTGCTGGATAAAATTACTAGCAAGTTCAAGTATAATATACTACTCTGATAGAATTAGTGGAAGACAGAGCATATTTGAGAAATAAAAAATATATAATGCTCCCAAAATTCTCTTTCCCTCTGATTTTGACATAGTCTCCCCCAGAGATAAAGCAAACACAATAAAATAAACCTCCTATTCAGCGCAGGAGCCATGTTGATTGCTCAAACACTCACTCGGCTATTGCTACCAACAACGATATCGGCACCGGCATTGATTTTATCGGCTGGTGTACAACTACCATAACTGTATACCATTGGTATCAAAGTGGTTGGTTGCAGTTCAATCTAAATTAAGACGGTTCCTAAAGTATTTAAATCTTTGTGACAAGGAACCTTGTTTTATAGTGAAATGAGACAGATGTGCCGAGATCTATGTTCATTATGTCCTCCCAAAAATAATAATATATTTATCTACATTAACACCAATTTTTAAATTATTGAAACTATACATTTTAAATGGTAGCAGAATTTTATAAATAAATTAGCCATAGTAAATCATAGGGATGTGCATTTACTCAAAAATATGAGTAGCTTTGAATAGTAAGTACCAGAATATTAATTTGAAACTTCAAAAAAAAAAAANGAAACTTCAAAAAAAAAAAACAAGAGGGCAAATAGTTAATATTTGTATCTACCACTAAATTTGTTTTTTTCCAACTGGATACAGAGAGGTAGTCTGGTAGCGGTGACTCATTATCCTACATACTTTAACAGCAAAGAATACTTTCAATTTTAACAAGTGATCTGAGTGGTTGAGTTATAGCTGCCTCAATAAAGTTGAAACTCGTTCTAGCAAACTAGAAAAGAAGGCGATGAAAATAAATTGAGAAATTATCTCTGCATCATATTTTTTTTAAAATAATTTATTTTCATGATTAAAGCAACATGTGTGGCTTTGACTGTAAAAGGTATACTCCTATGTGAATTTAGAAACGGGTAAATAGATATTTAACAAGTCAGATATAGTACTTATTATGCTCACCTTCACATAAACTGTTATAATTATTTTAATGAAATCGTGAGGGTCGAGGAAAAGTTAGAAGGGGGAGAGTGGTAAAGATAAAAAGACTGGAGCTTCTGTGACGTACAAATCTTGGCGCTGGTGGACCCAGAACTCTCTAGGTCCACAACGGAAAGAGAGAGCATTAGTTTATTCATTAATTTAATAATTTATAGGTAGGGACATACAAAATTCGCATTTGCGATGAAGCAAATTTTTACATAAATTCTACCGTTTTCATGCGAATAACAGAAATTCAAGGTTTTTTCTAAATAAATACAATTTATTTGTAATTTAGGCAAATACCACAACATCCACTATAATTGTCAACGTGGTGACACTGGCGATAGCGCTACGCCAGGGCTTCCGTTTATACAAGTATTTTCATAGATTTAGGTGTGTTTTTTTTTAGGTAAACTTTAAAAATCACAATTTTTACTTCTACACATTTAGATATTAAAATTTTGATTGATCGATTCTTTGTTTACAGCTTTTAAAAGATGTCATGCTAGGTCCAAGCAAGGACATTAATATATATATGACCCTTGCTACAGGTGGTCATGTTTGGCAAAATGATATCTTCTTTATTTTTATTCCCTTCTCCTTATTTGATAGTAGTTTAGCCTTCTATGACGAATGATATTAAGATATCGAGTATGACATTACTAAGAGTGAAATGTTTTATGTGTATTTATATTTAATTTTTCTCTAAAAATGTAAATAAATAGTTAAATACACAATGTGAACAAATAATGTAGACAGTTATGTCCTGGTTTTTTTGATGAATACTAATTTGACTTGTATTTACGTAAATAATAACATCACTTTCAGCATATAATATTGCTTTTTGAGAAAAATAACACCACTTATCCGCTAAAAATAACCTCACTTTTTGCATGTCTCTATTTATGGGTCATGTAGTCTTTTAAAGAACTTTAGCAAGCTAACCTTTAAAAGTATTCCTTTCTTTAAAAACTCATTAACAAGTGGTGCATCAGGATCAATGCTTGAGTGTTACACCCCTGGAGAGGCTAGCAAAATGTGTTAGAAGAATGTACATATTTTATACTCTCCAGTCTTTATCTAGGAATGTGTCTATCTAGCTTTACACGGGTAGTCATATAGTATGCAACTCTGGTTTGAAAAGAGCAGAAGGAGATTGAAGGGGTGTCAAAACTAAACCATACTAACAAATCAAAATAATTTTGATATTAATTTTTAACATAATAAGTAGTAGGGAGGCTAAATAATGAATATGAATGAGAGCTGTACCTAAGAAAGGCAAGAAGCTTAATGCTCAAGGATGAGTTACAAAGTGTAGAGGTGGATTGGGAAAGGTCTAAGAAAAGTTTGATGGGAGTTGCAGAGGAGGTATGTGGGGGGACAAGTGATGATGAAGGAAGCATTGGAAGAATATAGGGAGAAGTAAAAAAGAGCAAAGTGAGTGGAACTGAAAACCAGTATGGATTGAATGCAAAAATGAACAGAAATGCTGGAACGGGACGTGGAAGGAAATAAGGTGTTAGCCAAGTAAGAAACAGGAGGAACTATGGATGAGATATATTGAGAAGATGTTCACCCTAGAAGAGGAAAGAGGTCCCACATGGAAAGAGGTAAAGGACGCATTAAAGAGGATGAAATCAGGAAAAGCCCCAGGTGAAGTAAGTATCCAATAGTTTCACAGGATGCTGAGAGTGATCTGGAAGGAGAATAAGTTACCGGAAGACTGGAAAAAGTGAGTTATAATACGATGAGGTGTTCAAATTATAGAGGGATAACGCTGATGTGCCACCGTGCAAAATTATCTGAGAAGATACTAGGAAGGAGAATAAGAAAGAAAATGAAGGGAAGGTGGAGAGATGAAAAGCACGAATTTAGGGAACAAAGCTCTACAATAAACTAAAGCTTTGCCATGGCCATGCCAGCTGATGTAAAGAAGTTATCAATTTGGGACACTTGGTGGTGGTATTTATGGATGTGGAGCACGCATCTGATAGTGTGGATGGAAATGAAGTTTGGAAAGCGACGGAGGAGGTCAAAATGGAAAGAGATGTAAGGAGAGTGAAATGAATCAGGGTGTCCAGCAAAATTTTATCTTAAAATTCCCTGACTTTTCCAGGTTTTCCAGAGCCAATTTCCAACTTTTCCAGTCACTATACTATAAACATTATTGTATTAAGATCTCAAGATCTCAACTTAATTTAATAATATTTTTAGACTCACATTTTGAAATTGTAACACTCTATGAAGGGGATAAAGGATGTCAGCCTAAAGCAATGGGTCATTGGGTCGAGCGTTCCAAGTTAACTTTGAGTTAGATCATATTCAGACTTTAAAAGATCGTATTACACGGGTTAATGAACTAATGACTCAACTTTGGGTAAAGACACCATAGAGTGGTGGAAAGATCAGATGAAAATCACATGTTGACTTTGAGAATTGATATTAGTATATTCAAGATGGAAAACTGTACTAAAATAAATTCGCAGTGAAGAAAAATGTTTTTGACAGTTATGAAAGTAGTGTAGGCCTATTATTTTAGTGACTATGTGAAAATTCCAGAAATTTGATCAAATTCCCTGACTTTTCCGTGTTTCCGCTGTGAATGTATGAGAGTAAAAGGAGTTGTGTTAAAACAGAGAATGGGAAGACGGAGTGGTTCCAAATAAAACATTTAGTGAATCAGAGGAGTACTCTCTCACCACTACATTTTGTAATGGTAATGGAAATGGTCATAAATAAAGTGGCAGGACAAATCGAGGAGGAAAGAATGATAGCCATACATTTTTTTAGCACCATGTCTTACTACCCGTTTGGGTTATATGCTTATGTACTAATTACACTAATGGTTTAGGTATTAGGAGGGTTTAATTAAGAGGAAGTGCACCCACATTTGTGTGGAAGGAGAGTAGAAAACCATTTAGGAAAAATCCCTCAGTCTAGTCCAGCACGAGAGTAGTGCGTTAGACCACGCGGATACCGAAGTGGGTATGATCTTTGTTGATATTAGTTGATGGAGTAGAGCTGAGAAAAGTGCAGAATGTAAAATATCTTGGAAGTGTGATTGCAGTGAAAGGTGGAAGTAGGGAGGATCTAATGAGAAGAGGACAGCAGGGAGAGTTGTTCTATATGTATTTAAGAGATGGTCTGTTATGGAGAAAAGAAGTGACCATGGGTAAAGTACATTCTGTACAACATTTCCTTCTCTTGTTCAAAGCAGGTCCCTCTTTATTCCTGTCCTTCGCCTCTATCATGCTTCCAAGATATTTTACATTCTTTACCTTTCCCAGCTCTACAGCTTTACTTGGTCTTAACTTCTTCCTTGTCATTAGCATCATTTCACATGTCGCCATGATAAATTTCATTCTACACTTTCATATTAAAATAATTATTGATTTAACTTCTCTCTTTGGTGGGAGGATGATTTCAATTTTTGAGGCAGAGGACAGCTGCACTCAAGATGGTCAAGTAATTGACTGTAATTTATTGCCGACTCTTCCCACTCATCAATTTTCATGAATGCTTTTTTTTAATGTACTTTATTTAAGTCATCTTATATTGGAATCTAATTATTTTTTGTTATTATTTATTAAAGATTAATCATCTTGTGTACTATGGCTAAAAATAGTTTTAATTCAAGTTATATTGTTTAAAAAAAGTTTTTTGAATTTTCAAAACATGTTTTTTAATTGTAAAAATACTAATACTATTGTCATTTCAAAGATATTGTATTTTATTATAAAATATCTGAATCTCACATTTATTTTAAAACACCTTTTAAAATTGAAATAAACACTTGATCTTTAGTTACATAGTTAAGTTTTAAAACTATGTATTTATTGAACTCAAGCTTGACTCATTACCTAGAAGCTTACTGAGATGCTCACAGGAGCTTGTCCAATGTAAACACAACACAAGGTGTGTACAAACTTACATCTTTATCTAAAGTGTGACGCCTTGATACAAAATATAGTGAGATAACAACCCAAGAAACCTTAACAAGATACGTGACACTGTCAAATAGTGAAACATGAGCTACACAATAGTGTTACTTGCCAGGTGGCACACTGACACTTGTTTCAAAATGCACAGTGACTGTTTACAACACACATTATAAGCATTCTAACAAAAGGAGTAAAATAATAAGTAATTTCACTGTAAATATTGAGCCTTTAATTATATTGCCCTAAAGCAATGGTGTATCTCTACATCAATTGATGGTGTCACCTATTTTGAGAACTAACAATTAGCTAATGATAATTAATTGTTCTACATTTTTGACTTGTTTTACTACAATGTATTGTGTTATGAAGAGAAATGATGGAAATTTGTATACATTTTGTATGTATTAAAAATATTCAAAATCCAATTTTCTTTTAATCTCAAATCCAAATTTAAATCCTAAAATCTCTAAAAAATGAAATAAAAATTAAGTAACAGAATATGGTATTTGATTTTTTTTAAATATCATTGTGTGTGAAATTAATTTCTTAGTAAAAGTTCTGCAGTAATGAATATTAAGATCTGTTTATTAATAATATTATGTGCTATCAATAAATAAAAAAATACCACTTTTCGAGTGATAATTTTTATTTTATTTCTAACTTATTTTTTATAATTTTGTCATTTGATTTTTTAACTATTTTTTTTTCTAAAGGAACTAAAATATATATTTTTTGCAACTTTATAAGATTATAATGAATTATGATAATCACATAAAATTGCACTTTCAAGTCATAGGCTTTAAATTTGGACTAGATGATTCTTTTAAAGTCTTGTGAATTTCTAATTTTTTTTGATAATATACGATAAGGGAGATTTGAGTAATTGCTTATCCAAGCATTATATCTCTTGTGTATACAGTAAGAATGTGGTAAAAAGATCAGTTTAGAAAATGCAAACTTCTTTGCAGTCAACAATCTATCGTCGGTATTTAGACTATCAAAAGAGATAGTAGCAGATCACATGACTATGACATAAAAACAATCTAAGAGAGCAATGGAGGGAGTATTTTGAGCAATTGTGTGGCGAGAAAGTAGCAGAACATTGGGAAAATGTTATGATGAGTGAAAGAATTAATGAGGCCGAGCTGCTAAAAGCTATGAAAATGTTAAAGAATGGCAAAGCTGCGGAAGTAGATGAGCTCAGAAATGAAATGAGGGGAACATGGTACTACTTGCCAGATTGTGTGAATTGTTCACTGTGTGTGCTCGGATTTAGAATGTGCCTAATGACGGGAAGAATTCTGTAATAATTGTTCCTTTGTACGAAGGCAAAGGCAGTAAGAGCTAATGTAAGGGTTATTGGGCAATTAGTTTGTTGAGTATTCCAGGCAAAGTTTTTGGGAGTTTTAACTGAGAGGGTGCGTGAAAGAACTGTGGGCAAGAGTTGGGGTTTGCAATGTTGTTTAATGCCTGGTAGATGTTATATGCACCAGATATTTGGATCGCAACAAGAGAATGAGAAGTGTATGGCAGTAAGGAAGAACGTGCATGGTTAGTAAATGCAATTATGTGAGTGTATGATGAAAGTAAGGCGTGCATTAGGGCGAATGGTATGACATCGAAGAGGGTGTTAGACAAGGTTGTGTTATGTGTCTATGTGTATGCAAGATACTTGTGACACTGTGGTTAGTGTGTAAATGTGAGAGCACTGCTGTAAGCACATGTTGTGTTAATGGCTGAGAATGAAAGTGACTTGCAAATTGCATTAAAGCGTTGGAATGTAGTGGCGAAAGACAGAATGGATCTTCGTATAAATCTCTCCAAAACATAGTTGATAGTTTTTGATAAGGACAGATCAAGAAATGATTGTCAGCTTAGTTTAAATAGAAAACTGTTAGAGAAAGTGAATGAATCTGTGTATTTGGGCAAAATGTTCTGTAAAATTTGAGGGATAGATGGTGAAATCGACAGACAAGTGAATGCATGTTGGAGAGTAGTTGGATGTATGTGGACTATTGCACAAAAATTTAAGTATTATCAAAAGAGTCAAGATGGCAGTGTGTTTACGCCAATATTGTTTTATGGATGTGAAGCGTGGGTTTGTCATTAGAAACACAAGAGCAAGGTGAATGTGGTTGAAATGAGACATCTAAGAAATGTATGTGAAAAAACTCATATGGACAGAACCAGTAATGAATGTAGGCTGAAGGAGTGCAGTTTGAAAGGGAATCCAACAGGTCAATGTGAAAGAAGTGTCTTACATGGGTTTGAGCATTGAGAGAATGAGTGTGGATCGAGTGACGAAGCAAATATATGAAAGCAAAGTGTGTGGATCAAAAGGAAGGGGTAGGCCATGTAAGACATGACTAAATGTTGTAGATGAATGTGTGAAAAAGAGAAACCTTAAGAGTTTGAAAAATAAAATAGCATTTATGACTCGGTGTATGACTTTTGTTGAAGTGAAGGGAGTATGCAAGGATAGGGAAGTGTGGAGAAAGTTAGTGAGGATGGATTAAGTATGGTGTTGTTTTTTTAGCCATATGTAGTTTAGTTTCTCGCCTACGCCGTAGGGGAACGGCATGATTAATTGGGCCTATGTATGTATGTATGTATGTTGTAACTGTTGGATACTGTTCTACCTACAACATTCTTACCACACATACACCCATACTAATTTTTGTAGAGTTAAAATACACAAGATAATAAAATAACTTAGAAACTAAATAAAGGACTTGTCATTAAGAAATATGTTTATGCTAAAATGGAACTATGATAAAAAAAACTAGGATTCAATTGCTGGATTCAAATTCTCATTACTACTTATGTTAATGTTAATGTTAATGTTAATGTGTGTTTTGATGGGTCTCTTTTAGTAATGATGAAAAATAAGAATATTTGAATGTGAGCAACAATTGTACCATTTTATTTTCAACCAGCTTGATCTAAATCTAAAATAAACAAGAATATTACTAATCAGTTCGTTCTTTTGTTTGATTGATTTGTGTTGGTTAATTGTCAATAATCACAAATTAGAAAATATAAAACAACAGTTTCAGCTTCTTCCATGTCTGTGCCTGTGAACAAACCAAGAATATTTTTCATTTATAGTCAGGAGTTATGATATTTCAAATCTGTCTGTCTTTTCTTAAACTTCAAAAGATTTCAAAAATTTAACTAGCTCATAAAATAAATTGAAACCTATGATAAAAGAGGTGACAGTTGTAGTAAAGGTGCAGAAGAGTATTTATAAAGTTTGCTCAAATAAAATATTTAAAAAAAAGAAAACAGTTATAATATACATTTCAAGATAAACTTACAGGCCTTACTACCTGTTCAAGCTATTTGCATATTTACACTATTGGGGTAGAAAGGTAGAAATTATATTAAATGTACCTGCATATGTGTAAAGTGAGTGGGGAGATCATTGAGGAAAAATCCACCTCATTGTACCTGACTGGGATTGAAGCCCCGATCTTGTTCTTGGCATTCCAGTCTAATGCAAGTGTGATGAATGCCTTAGACCATATGAATATATGCCCAATGGCTAAATGATTTTACAAGCATGGAAATTAATACAAATAAGTGAAGATGAAAAAATGTAGGTCACACGCGCACACACACACACATCTAAAAACAAATAAAAATTTTATATCCCAGCATTATTGCCTTTATTTGTGTGTGACTTTTTCTACTATAGAAGACAGAAGAAAGGAAGAAGATGTCACTTTTGTGCATTGGATTCTTCACACATATTTTATTTTCACTCAAAGTTTATTTTCCTTTTTTTATATCAATTTCCATTATTATACACACATATATATAAATAAAACCCGACCACAGGATGGAAACAATAATATCAAAACCAAAAAAGTCTCACAATAAAGCATATTTAGAGCTAATAAAGGTTTCCAAGTCCATCATAAGATCGGTTATAAATATTTTTTATACTGAGGATCTGTTGAGGTAATGGAATTCCAAGCCACATTACTACATTGTACATGGTTAAACTACTGTTAACTTTATGCTGTGATCACGATCAACTTAACTTAATAGATGTCCTGGGAGGTCTTTTATGTTAAGTGAACATTACTTGAAGGGTATCAGGTGATCTAACCAGCCAATTATTATGCGAGTGACGTCTACAGGGCTATTTATTAATTCATTTGTTGGTTTTATGACCAAGGTCTACTCTTTAGTTCTAGTGATCGGACATTTAATTAAAATAAGCGCTAGTATCGTATCATTATAGAACATTATAAAACAGACTCAAATCAAATATTGTACAAAAAGTTAAAACCACAAGGCTTTTATTATATAAAATGGTATAATGTATTTCTTTTTTAAAAAAAGATTCTTGTTATTAAAATATAAACCAACTAACATAATCATTATTGTAAAAGCATTAGAATCTGCTCAAAAAAGTTTAAAAGTTTAATGATAAATATCTATAATATCGGTAGAAAACAGTAAACATTCATAGATCAAAACACATACTCTAGAATGGAGATGTTTGCTTCGAGTTGTTACGCTAAGTTATGTGAATCGTGATCACACATCTGTTTTCTTAAGTTAAAGTTAGGTTGATCGTGATCCCGGCATTAGTGAATTAAGGTATAATAAGAATAACATGAGGTTTATTTGTCAATTTTTTAATTTAGTTATTTATTAAACCAGTGATATTTAAACTGGGGTAGGTGAAAGATTCTTAGGTGGTACATACCATTTAATAAAATACTAGGGATGGGACCTTTGAATCCTTAAGGATATTTAAGATTTGTGGATTTGAAAATATTATGGATTACAAACTCAAATCCTTAGGTTTTTAAAAAAAATAATTTTAAAGTGAAATTTGTCTAAGAGCTCTAATAATTGGTGGTTCAGAACCAATTAAATTTATAGGATGAACTTAACAACCAGGTACCAGGCCAGTAATTTAACACTTTAGTGAATGTATGAATTTATAATGAATGGATTATAAGAAATAATGTTAAGGTGGCTATATTGAGGATGCGACAAAATGTAAGTGGTTTTGCAGTTTACATAGCAAAACATGTTTTTGGCCAAAATAATTAAAATATTGCTCCAGTAGCAAAATTTAGTTTAATTTTCTTCACACAGTGATATCAACAGTTAGTTTTTGAATACCTGTTGTGAGCATAATGGCATTAGATGTGTAACTTTTTAAATTAACAGAAAAAGTTGTCAATAAATTCCATGAAATCCTTGACAGATATTTAACAATGGTTGATATCATCGTGTGAATAAATTAAACTAAACGTTGCTACTGTAGCAATATTTTATTTATTTTGGACAAAGAAATGTTTTGCAATAAAAACTGTAAAATAACTGGTCTTTTCTCACGTTCCCCTCCACTTCACCTTAACAATGAGTTACTATTTGTCTTTTTATTATAAAATTATATTTATATTCCTTCTTATGTGAATAATTTTTTTCCAAGACTCGGATTCGAATTCAAGATTGAAGGTAAATTGGAGATTCGGATTCAATATTTGTAAAATAATGGATTTGACCAACTCTGATATATATATATATATATATATATATAAACACACAATATATACTCATTATTTTGGATGTAATTTATTTATATTAGATCTAGATTATTATATACGCAGTAGGGCTCCGCTTTACGGCATTCCACTAGTCGGGCGGTTTCGAATTTTAGACATGCTTCACTATGTTCAGCGCCTGTCTTTCTCTTATGGTGATTTTCAAGATGTCATCTGCACACTATTGTGTGAGAGAGAAACTTTTGGGTATTTATCTCTCTCTTACACATTTCTAATAATCATTCGCTAATTTTGAATGAATATGAGAGATATCAATGTATTTTTAGTTAAATGAAATAAATGTGTTAGTAAAAGGTTTGAACATCATTAGTAGGTTCAAAACTCGTGAATTGTGTCTTTAAATAAGTTAATGTAGGCTAATATAGTAAAACTTCCTTCTGTCTAGTATTGGGAACACTCACTGGCAGCAGCAGAGTTACATAATGTATTTGGCCGCCATTTTATGTCGATAATTCAGTCTGTTTACAGTATTTGTGCACTCAGATTATTTTATATACAGTACTGGTACTGAATAATGTTTTTTACTAGTTACAATGACTTCTAGGTGTAGTAGTGATAAAAAGAGGACTTGTAAACCTCTTACAACCTCGTAAGCCAGGTTTGGCTCGCACAACTGTTAGTACAAAGGTGAACACTAAGAAGAAAGTGTTGAAAGTTATTAATAGTGCTACATCAGGCCTACAATATCACACTTATGATGGTATATACATTTTATTAGGATTTTATATGCATTTCAAGTTTAAAAAAAGGTTATGTCCCGCTTTACAGCCAGGCCTTGGAACCTATTATATCTGGGTGGGGGAAAAAAACTCTATTAAACTATTTATAAAGTCTTGCATCAATTAAAATATTATTTAAAATTTTGTAATCATTTTTTAAATCTTTAAGATTCTTTCAACTACCAGATTTAATTTTTTTTGTCAAGAATTGAACACTAAATACATGATATAATTAGTAGTCCCAGTCTCATTGGTCGTTACTGACTCAGACCAAACAGTACTACAATTTTTGTTAAGGTCATATAACCATAATGTTATCTGTTGGTGGCAACCTAGATAAGTCACGCGAACTTAGCGAGAGTCGTTTCCAACTGGGGAAAGTGGAGCCCATGTGTGAGTGTGTGCTACAGCCAACTATGTGGAGAATTAGCGCAAATCTGTGTCTACAAGCAAAGGTTTTATCAATAGCCCATGATCACTCCAGATTGAATTACCAGGACCTTACCCTACCGAAGTGAAACACCATGTATTTCCAATTTTAGCCCACAACTGAGCTCACGGTGAGTTGGATGGATTTGATTAAGAGCCTAATGTGTTAACTGTACATTCCATAGATTCAAGATTCTGCACAGTTCATTTGACTGTGACTTATTTATTTTAATTATTTTATTACTATTAAAACTTGTAACAGTGGGACTTTTGTGGGATAATTTATATTTCGGCAGGGGTAGGACGGCTTTGGTGACAACAAACAGCTAATTCACCCTCCCCACCCTTGACCTTTTGCTGTTTTCACAGATGGTCAAGTTTGGAGATTTTTATCTGCCAGTTGTGACCTCAAAATATCCAAAGTTAGCCTACTCAGCTCCACCCGCCTAGAGGTCCTGATGAGAGGAGATTTCACCTAAGACAAGTTAAGTTAGATGAGGACAAACTTGCTAATTGAATACAAGTCTGAAAACAAGGACGTAATATTTCAGGTGCCAACCATAAACATTACAGATGGTGGATGAATAATATACCATTTAACATTATATCCCCTTTGAAATAAAGCAAACTAATCACTAAACTCAGTCCAAGAATGATGTATTTTATTCTTTGGGGAAAATCCTATTCATAACCTATCATTCTGTATTTATTTTGATTATTATCAAAGACTAAAATGGCTTACAAAGCAGGCAATGAATTTAAATAGAAATAGAAGCATGCCATAATTTAATAAACCTTCAAATATTCCAAAGCTTTTCAAAAAACAAGCGCTGAGAGAAAAATTTCCCATCTATATTGTGGTAAAGATGGTTGGTATCCTATAATGTACAGTTTTCTTTATGTAGAGAGGAGAAGATGGAGGGTTAGAGAGGGAGTCAAAAAGGTGCACCATGGTGTCTACTCAACTTGACCAATGCAATTCACGACTTTTTCCCCGATTCACCCGGATCATTTCCTAAAATTCACCCGACTAAAAAGTATGCCACACTCTTCTCCCTCCACCCCACACCCCCCCGTGGGTTTTATTAATATTTATATGTATAATAATAATAATTTAAGTTTAAATAAATTTTTAAAATTTTTTTTAACATAGTCTATTAGAAATTATAAAATTATAACATAAATATTACACAGCCACAAACAAAAAAATAGTTTGAATCACATAGTAATTTGCTGGTTTAGTGATAATTATTACCAAATTTCCAACTTATTCCCATTTTTTCCTGATCACTTCAAATTCTCGGCTAATTTCAGTTTTTTCGGGTGGTAGACACCCTGATATATACACATGGTAACAGTCAAACATAGCTATTGTTATTTAATGTATTTGGAAGAAATTAAGAGGAAAGGTGGATAAAAGTGTATAAAAGGAACAAACACAATATGGCTTTTATAGTGAAAAGAAGAACACAGTTCACACTTTACAATGCTGCCACTGGACAAAGAGGTAATGGTGGCCTCTTGAAGAAAATATTCATTACTGCCAAATCCCCTGACCTAAGTTTCATTCTATCGAAACTCATCAAGAGGGAGTGTGAAACAGGCAACACAACTTTCTAAAAGAGGAAGAAAAAAAATTAAGAAAAGTAAAATTGTAAAGAATGCTAGGATGCTTGGATAGGAACATGAAAAAGGAATAATAAAAAGGACAAACACATGAACTGTACACTGAATGCGAATATATATAATATATCTTTATAATGAAAACATCTTTGGCTTTATAAGGCAATTATATTATATTTGGAAGAAGGTACAGGAAAGGTAGATAGGAACATATAAGAGGAACAAACAAAATATGGTTTTTACAGTTTCACTGTATTGTGTTCACTCCTTTTCTGTACCTTTTTCCAAATATAACACAATTACTTCATAAAGCAAAAAGAAGTTTTCCTTATAAATATAAATTGTAGTAATGGGGAGATGTGTTCATATCAGTGTGATTAATACTTCATTCATATCATTCAACGCTTGCCATTAAATGCTTCAAGTTCACAAAAACTTATAAACGTTTTCTTTTGTGATTTTTTATTTGAGCAAAACTCCTTTAATTCAATTCAGTTCTTAGCAACCTTTAAGTTACTTTGGTTTGAGGCAACAATAATTACTAAGCTCTTTTACAAAAATATGTTTAATGATTTCAACACAAATATTTATAATATAAAATTAGCTGGAAACCTAAGTGTTAATTTACCTTGATCTCTCTCTGTCTCGCTCTCTTTTGTGTTCCTTCTCTCTTCTCTGTCTATCTTTCTCTCGCCTGATCTCCTCAGCAATGTCCTCTGAACTCTTGTGTTTAGACCCTGACCTAAACGATAAAACAAAACAATGATCTACTTTTAAAAATCATCCATAGAGTGATGGAAAAAGTTAATTTTATTTATTACTTTTGTCCATTTTTTTTAAACATTAACAGTGGTGATTCGAGAACAATGATTGATTTTATGGTTTATGATGAAAGACTTAGAAGTTTAGTAAAGAATACCAGCATAGAGCTGAATGTGCAACTGATCACTTCCCAGTGATCTCAGTAGGCTAGTCATCCTATGACGGGGAGACCGAGGTTCGAATCTTGGTTGGGTGTACTGAGGGTGGTTCTCCACTCTCCACGCAAGTGCAGGTACACTTCCTATTAATATAACCTTCTTCATCCCTAAAATCATTAGTGTAATTGGTATATAAGTGTATAACCTGAACAGGAAGTAAAACGCGGCGCTAAAAAAAGAAGTAGAGATTGTGTGAGGAAGTAGGGCCAGATGAAAAATTAACTTTACAAGAGCATGAATAGAATGATGAAATAATGGTTAATGATACAGAAAGTGCTTGGAACAGAATTTCAATAAAAACCCTCGGACAAAGTAAAAGTATCAACAAAAAAAGAGAAAATAGTAAAAGAAATGACTCCAAGAGTAAAAACAATACATATTTAAGGTGAGGTGGAGGGAGACGCGAGAAAGGGCCAGTGCTTTTGCAGTTTTTATAGCAAAACTTGTTTTGTCCAAAATACATCAAATATTGCTCCAGTAGCAAAATGTTTAGTTTATTTTTCTTGATATAGTTATACCAACAGTTGTTGAATCTATCAAGGATGTCCTGGAATTTAATGACAACTTCCTCTCTTCATTTAAAAAGTTTCTCATCTATTACCACTATGCTTATAATAGATATTCAAACTGGAGGTATTATATCCCTCAAACCCCCTTTTCAGTAACAAACTCATTGTAAATGCGTTTGAACCGTTTGATTTGGAGGTACATATTTTGGTTAAAATGTTATTATTTTTTAATGACTAAAATGTTGAGCTCGGCTGTAAACTGTGTGTGTGTGTGTGTGTGTGTGTGTGTGTGTGTGTAGGGAGGTCAATTTTTTTTTTAGACAAATAAGAGGTGTCACTTGATATTTAACACAATTTGTTTGTAAAAATAAAAATCATCTTATATGCAAGAAAATATGGCAGGGTAAATGTAATTGTGCCAACATTATGTTAAAAACACAACCAACTTTAAAATTAATTCTCTCTTGAACAAGTATTAGTTTGGGTTAATAAGCTGCGACTGTGTTTAGGAAGGATAGTTCAATATTACAGATTTGATGGATTATGCTTAGAAAACAAAATTTGACATAAAAATTAACAAGAGATTTTCAAAAAATAGTGTTAGTCCAATTTAAGAGTAAATTTATTCTCTCATACCTACTCTCCTGGGCATCTAAACCGTAAATGATTTCGGCCTTGCCAACAGGACTTCTCCAACCATATTGTGGTCTCTGGCCTTCTGGTTTCCCACTTCATATATACTTTAATCATGAGTCTTGTCTTACTATCGCATGTCCTGCCCACCTCAATAGTCTTAGGGCCAGTTTCCTTAGTCTGGATTTAGCCTCTGACACCAAATCTGGTTCCAAGTATAACTCTCTCAATCCTCTAGTGTTTATCCTCCTCCAATCCCCACTCTCAAAGATTGTAAGGTGTTGTTTTCAAGTACTGTTATTTTTTTCCTCATTCCTCTTGTTCATTATCCATCCCCCTCCCATATAACAATACTGATCTAATTATTGCCATGTATATCTTTAATTTGGTTTTCCTAAACAGTACTCTTGTTAGCAGTTTGTTGACAACAAACATGGCTCTTGGCCTACTTTCTTCTTCTCTGTCCTCAACGTTACTACTGCTAATGGGTACCCATTATTTGGCCTAAAGTGTAGGCCAAATTACTTTTAGGCTAAACGACTTTAGGACAAACAACTTTAGGCCAAATGACTTTTAGGCCAAACGACTTTAGACCAAATGACTTTTTGTAAAATTAATTTTTAGACAATTTATTTAAAATGTGTTTATGTTATCTCTGGAAACTTTCGTTATGATTTGTAGCGATGCTAATAGATGGCGAGGGTGTATAATGTTTAGTTAAATAGTATATACTACCGTTTCAAAATACATTGCTCTTCTCTCATTTTACTACTTCCCAAGGTATAGCAGCACGTCAATTAACCTATAGTACCACGTTTGTATGTTGAACTTTTTACATTGCCAAAGTTTTTTATTAGTTTTTGTACCTCATTGTACTACAAATAAAAAGTTTGTACCCGTACCCTTTTTGATTAATTAGCATATACATGTGGCCACACCATTTTAATAATTTTGTTTTATTTTTTATTTTGAACTTTTTTCAATGCCAAATCTTTGAATTAGTCTGGTACCATTTTGTACCACAAATAAAAAGTTTTGTACCCGTACCCGTTTTGAGTAATTAGCATATAAATGTGGCCACCCAATTTTAATAATTTTGTATTATTTTGAATTTTGAGCTTTTTTCAGTGCCAAAGTATATTTTATCTGCCTTTCTGCGTATATTTGTTTATTGATTTTGTTAAATGAATAAATCAATCATTTATTTTTTTATAATTATATTAACTTACTCGAGTTTGCCCACGACTTCACTCACATTTAAGTTGGGTAAATTAACTCATTTCTAGCGAATCATCTAAACCAGGTTTTCTCAAACTCTATGCACTTGAGCCTTACATACACATTAAAAGTAATTGTTAAGCCTTACTTTCACTTAGAATAAAAATAACCTTTTTACGTTAAAATACAAAAATTAGGCATTTATTCATTGATTTCTTTTTTTTCTGATAAGAACTTTGTAGAAGTTTACTAAGAATAGTAAAGTTTTGTAATATAGTCATAAAATATCACGTTTGTTTTAACATTTTATGACGGAAATATTGTTCATGAAAAATATGCACTTGTCATTTGGAGGAAGAACAAGTTTTTTTTCCTATCAGAGAGATGGTTCATGTCAGCTTTTGTTTTTATAACACACAAAGAAAGGCCTCTTTCAACTGCCAGTCGATTTCTGTAATTCAAATTAACAAACAAATGTATGTACATGCAAAGATCAAAATTAATTTTATTGCTTCATAAGTCATTAATTTTTTACAGTCAATCAGAATTTAGCAAGTTGAAGGAAGTGAACAATTGGCTCACAGATAAAACGATGCTGTGCTTCACAGTTTGAGAAACCCTGATCTAAGCTACCAAAAACAACATTTCAGACATATGTGAGGCGAGAACTTTGTATGTTGATGAAGCCACATATTATCTATAAGAAGGAACCGAAATATATTTTAAAAATATTTGCTTGTTTACACGGAGACAAGGTTGAAATTAACACCAAAATAAATAGTTTACATTAACTATCTAATAAACAAAATTAAATCTAAATAGCTGAAATAATACCCACATATATGGTACAACTGCAAGCATGTAACAATGGCTCTTTTACATGAAGGCATTGTTGCAATGAACACCAAAATAAATAGTTTAATTTTACTATTTAAAAATTAATTAATTTGAAAGAATCATTCTAGTAAGTGTCTTAGCTTATCAAACAAATTGTTTTGTTACTAATTGTTTCTATTAGTTTTGGAAATCCCCCCCCGCCCCCCCAAATCATCATTTCTCTAACTCCCAGTTAAACACTTATAGTTTTAAGGCATATTTTGTTATCTATTAGTTGTACTTCTACCTGCCAGACAAATTTCAATTTTCTACTATATCTAAGAGTTTTTTTTAATAAATTCTTCCCTTCCCCCTTAATTTCCATTTTAAATGTTCAGACTCAATAGTTATTTGGAATTGTGTATTTATCGGCCTGCTAAATTTCATTTTTATACCACATTGCATCGAGATGTTGTTTCTATTGGTTTTGTAGATTTGGAACCTCCCCATACCCCAACCCTCAACCCCCTTTTCATAACTAACTTTGAGAAATTTAGAGTCTAGTATTATTTTGGCTATTTGGAGTTTGATTTATCTCTACCTTTCTGAATTTTGTTTATTTTATATCTCATCTCAAAAGGGTTTTTTCTATTATAGTCCATCACCACTAGTTTTCAGGATGCAATTTTAAATTATTATTATTATTATTATTATTATTATTATTATTTCAATGTTTATTTGTTTTGGTTCCCATACCTGCTTAACGAATTTAAGTTCTTTACCACACAGAGAAGTAATTGAATGTATTAGTTTTGGAAATGTTGAGTTTCCCATTCCCCTCCCTCTCGCCAAGATCCCCCACACATCACTGTGCAGTTATACCACCAGCAACAATTCACTATTAATGTCTGGGTAGAAATAGTTGGCCCTACTTGTTATCTGGAAATACTTTCTTTAGCAAATCATTGATATAAGAAATTATTTTACTAAGCATTGGGAGTTCTACTTAGTTGATATGAGAATTACTTCTCTAAAATGCAGGGATATATGTAATGAACAGACATTACCTACCGGTCCTTGATGTCTCGAGTTCGTTGTATCTCTCCACTGCGGGGCCGCTGGTGGCTGCGGTGTTTAGTCGAAGGGCTATGTTGTCTATGTCTAGACAAGGGGCTACGCTCTCGGCTGATTGGACGGTTGCTGCGTCGCTCCTTATTGGGAGAAAGACGATCATTGCGCCGTTCTTTTGAGGGAGACAATTGATCATTTCGACGTTCCTTTGTGGGGGATAGGCGATCATTTCGACGTTCCTTTGAGGGAGATAAGCGATCATTGCGGCGTTCCTTTGTGGGAGATAGCCGATCACTGCGCCGCTCCTTGTTTGTAAATAGACATTCATTCCGGCGATCCTTGTTGGGAGAAGGCCGATCATCTGTGCGACGCAACCGGGAGAAACGTTCGGCCTCACCAAAGGACATCTCTTCATCCGGAATGTGGCGCGCTTCTTTAGATGCCTGTGGGTGAGCGGGGGGAATTTTGGGCTGACGAACAACAGGTACCACTGGAGGGAATCGCTCACTCATTTTTTTCTCCAGTTTTTGCTGAAATGACAATAATTACAGATAATATAGCTATAATAATTTATTTGTGAGTGTTGCAAAGAGCAAAGGTTTGGCAAGTGTGTTTTGTTAACTTTTAAGTACCTGTATTGGGACAGGGATGCGTGGAAAGAGTGTTGAGAACCACTCAAGCTTGGTAAGGAATGCCCGCAACATATCTCCGACTGTCATGGTTTGACCCCCACCTGCTTTCACATCTAGCTCCTGCAACAAGACATAAAACATATCACAGTTGCACACAATAGGTTTTCACCATTAAAAAAAAAACTAGTTGAAAAACAGAAAGAAAAACCCCTTGAAAAGGAAAAACTTAAGCAAAAATTGGATGTAAAAATATAACAAGACAATTCAAATTATATTAACTAGTAAAGTACACTACTTTTTATAAAAGTCTTACTGTAATGTAAAATGTATAGAAAAAACTGTACATTTTATTTAAGTAGGGGGAGTTTTGATTTTATTCACTAATACAATAATTATAATATAATTATTTTATTCAACTAGAATAAGTAAATATAGTGTTTAGGAATTTGATCATGATGAAAAGCAATCCAAATACACTATATATACAGGATGAGTCTTATCTCTGTGCTACTGAAATAATTTTACATGTTTAAATAATTAAATAGTATGAAAGAAAATACTATTATGGGAAATCTAAGAAGATATTTCATTACTTTCAGCAAACATTTGAAACAAGGAGAGATGGTTATCTAAGGTTGGGACCAGAGGGGTGCAAGTTCCCACCTACGAAGCTGGGAAGCATTGCAACTATTGGAGAGAGCTTGTATTACTCTAGTTCTATAGCAGGAATTAAAATCTGAATTATGTGTTTGGGTATGAAGTGCTACTGGCCTATCAGGGTCGTCGTGGTTGGTATCAAAACAGTGATCATTCATTTATTGTTGAGTGTTCCTGTGGTAAGGTCAATCTATTCAGCAATGTAGAAGTTGCATTGTAACTGATATATACAATTTTCTGGAGCAGTCTTAGTGGCCTTTCATGGAGTACTCCATTTGTGTTAGTCCACTGTTGAATGAGGAGGAAGGTTGGTGAATTTTGCAGGTACTGCATCTTGATTTGTTGGCCTGATGTTGTTTGTGGCTGGGTCGGCAATTTAGGGTGAACCAGAATTTGGCAGAGATTAGGGAGGAATGTGATTCTTGGAGCACTGTTGAGAGGTGATGAGGTTAGGATATATTTAGCTTGTGTTCAGGATCAATATGAGTTTGTTTAGTCCTTTATAATACTGGGTGGTGAGTGGTATGTCATTGGAAGGTTGTTTCTTGATAGGCTCTTGATTGGATAGTGCTGTTTATTTGACTGTTGACTATGTGCTTTGGATATCCTCAAGCTGTGAAAGCCTTGAAAAGCTGTTGACATTGCCTGCAAAGGTCTTATTCTTCAAAACATATACTTTTGGCTCTGGTAGCTAGAATATAGATGGATAGAATTTTACATGAAGAGGATGGTTGCTATAGAAATGGAGGGACTGTTGATGGTTGGTGGCTTTGGTGCGGATTGTGGTGTTTATGTTTTCCTCATGAAAGTTCAGCTTGGTTTTGAGAAATGTTCCACGTGAATCTAGCTTGTTCAGGAATTCTAATAAACTAGTTTAAGAATATGTCGAATTATGAAGATGTTGTCAACAAATCTTATCCATCAGAGGGTTACAAGTGTTCGGATCACAAAAAGTTGGGTTCATGTGTAGCCATTGCCAACTTTCGGATTTGGAGGTCATACCTGAAAAGAACAAAGAACAATCTTCTCTTCCTGGAAAGATACTACTTCTAAATCCGAGTCATGGCAATGGAGAACTTCTAATCTACGGTATATTATAAGCTACAATATAGTGAAACCTATCAGAGCTAGCATGTTACTTTTCAGTATATAATACACTCATTAAGAGTTACACTTTGTTTACCCTAAAAGGAGGCAAACTTACCTTGATGGATATCACTATGGAGTAGCTAATAATACATCACAATAAGAATGTCATCATCTTTTTGGATATATTAAGTCTACATAAGTAGAATTAACTAAGATATAATTCCACATTTGAGGTATATAGTGAAGTGTTTTTGTAACTAACTAGCCTTATTGAAAAACTGTACAGTATATTGGTACCATTGGTTCAAATATTTGTTGAAACTATCATAATTAGATAAAAATTATTGTTAGTTGAAAGGGTAGAAATAAAGCTTGCCTTTAAGGAAGGTCAGTCAGTTAATTTTCACAAGGTAAGCTGAGCTCATATCTTTATGGTCCTAAATCTTTTACAATTATTTCCCCTAGGCTTTCAAGACTAATCAATCTAATCAAAAGTAAGCTAGATTCCTTTTTCAATTCTCAATACTTTCCAGCGATTTACACCCTGGGGCCTTCTTGACCAGCCAACAACAATAAAGGGTTCCTATCTTCAACTCTCAATCCTTTCCAATGATTCCCTGGGGCTCTCAAGCTCAGTCAACCTCAACTATATCCTTTCAACTCTCAATCCTTTCCAATGATTCCCTGGGGCTCTCAAGCTCAGTCAACCTCAACTATATCCTTTCAACTACTAATCATTTCCAATGATTTATCCTGAGGCTCTACTTATTATTGCTAGTACTAAATTACTTTGTTTAAAGGATGAAGATTGTAATAGTGTAACATTTCCAACAAAGTAACTATAGTTTTACATTATGGAAGACTCAATTTATTTATACTTGTCTGAATACTACTTTAGAAAGAATGTAATGTGATGTGATCGAATGCACTCTTGGTTTTTGGGGAGGGAAAAGGAAGAGGTAATAAAATACAAATGTGAGCACCATGGTGACTGTTGTCAGCTAGTGGATTCAAAAAGATTAGTAAAAGATAATATAGATTACATCTTAGTACAAAATTGTAATAACAACATCCTTAAAATCAGTTCTGTTTCAAACTCTCTCACTATTAGGATTAAATTTAATTTTTCAATTGTTACTTATCACAAGCTTATTTAAAGATTAGTTCAACTTATTAGGGCTAAATTGTTTTTTTATAAATATTAGAAACAAGTTACTCTAATTTTAAAATCCATGTGTTTTCTTATAGTAAAAATCCACAAATTTGTGTTGTTTTCCTGTCAAACATATTTTGATTGAATATTTTTAATATTCTAGTCTTATCATTTTTAAATTTGAATAAACATGCTTTTTATACATAATATGGAAGCACTTTACACAAGTTTAACCAATTTACAATACTACCTAATTATATTTGACAGCTGGGTCACAAACCAAGAATCTTGAAAGTAAAATAATAGTTATAATTAGGTCATACTACTTTGTTTAACAAGAGTTTAGCTGTGATTTTAGTTGAATTTTAAAAATAAATGCCAAAATTATAAAAGAGTGTTAGAATGTATCTATTTAATTAATAAAATTTGTAGTTAATGCTGCATCAAACATTGGAATTATTATTAATGATACTAGTAATATTAATAACAGGCAAGAATAATTGTCTAAACCAACAAAAGCATTAAAAATACTGAAAGTAAACATAATGACTAATTTTTCATTTAATGCTTCAATCATAATTAAATATGCCAAATTAATCAGATATTTTTGTTTAAATATTATTTTTGGTGGTATGGTTAGTAAATTATCTATGTCAATATAAATTGTGAAATAAAGTTTTCTACAAAATAAGAGAAACATAGCAATTCAGTCAAGAATACTGGTAACTAACAAATATTGAACTAATTTAATGTTCTAATAATGTTTTTACAGTAAAGTTAATCAAATAAATCATCAGAGTTTTAGAGTAAGGTAATATATTGTTTTATAGATGTTAGTTTTGGATTGATTTTGCATTATATATATACACATACAGTATGATAGTTTTAGAGTAAAAATTACTGTTTATGTCAATATTGGTTCAACAATACAATAAGGTAGCGTTAATGTTTATTTTAAGGTGAAAAAAATACTGTATTGGCCCAAACATAAGATGGCCTCAAATATAAGACAACTCCCCCCCTATTTTTTGCCTTGGCTGAGTAAAAAAAAAAATGGCCTCGAATGTAAGATGACCTTTAGCCTATTTTCTTTATGGCTGAATCAAAAGAAAAATTGTGATAAATATAAGACTGTTTCTTACCTCATAATGAAGCTCTAATGCTTTCATTTAATGAGTAGGCCTATTAAAGTTGTAATAATTGAGTTATAGTAGTTGAATGTTTTAATTTACAAATAATAGGTATTAACTGTGGAATACACTTGGGTCATAATTGTGAATATTAATACATAAGATAGATGTTATGCAATGTACATTCAAAATGAGTTTTCGTCTATTGACTTTGTTTATCAGTTTTGATGATATGTCACATTTTTCTACACTTCTTGCGCCATTAGAAGATATAAAAATATACTGTCATTAAAACTGCAATAAACTATATTTTATTTACATAACCGTAATTCATTCACACAACAAAAACAACAAATATGCCTAAAATAATCAATACTGTTCTGTGCAGCTACCTGCTGCACAGGAGCACCATTATGTTACTGAGTGCTTCAAGATCTGCTTGCTCAATCGCTCACTGAGCGTTCCCTGAGATCAGTTCTTAGAGCGCATTCAAACGTTATGTCAGAGTACCATATCGCTCCTGTACTTCTATTAACAAAAGGCAAAATATCGTTGAAGTGATGTTTATGTTAATATTTTTACGTGTGAAAATATGTTGTTATGTAAGATTTACTAGCTTTAATAAATAATATGTAATATATGCAGCTTTTCACAAAACATAAGCTTGAAATTAATACCGTAAGAAGCTATGCCGTAAAAATATTTTATATGTGAAATAACGTAATAAAATAAAATTTTATTGTTTTTTATTTGTGTGGAAATGTGTTTTTGCGCAATATTGACTAACTTTAATTAGAAATATGCAATACAAACAGCTTTGTGCAAAAAGTAAGTTGAAATTAATAGCATAAGATGCTATGTTGCAATTATAGGATGACCCCCTATTTTTTGCTTTCGATCTTTAATAAAAACTATTGTCTTATATTCAGGCCAATACAATATTATTTGTCTGTTAAAGGGTTATGTAAATATGTAATCACAATCAATACTAGGCCAAAGATATGGGCTATCAGTAAATGATTGCATTAGCAGTATGTAAATATTACAAATTATACAATAAAAATTCTAATAAAATGTTTAAATATTCCTTCTATTTATACGCTTTAGTGCCAGTACCTATTATAAGCAATTTTAGCTACCTAATTGAAGATAATAGGATTAGTATGACTTTAGAACTATTATCATATTTTAACTGATGACTGAATGGGAACCAAATGCTGATAAACCATTCCCTAATCAACTGTTCATAAAATGAACCTTGATTTGTCAGATCTGTCTTAACATTGACAAATTCAATATATAATATAAAAATGTTGACATAAGACGTTTAACTATCATATATATATTTTAAAAAACACTTTTTTTTTCAGAAAATGACTAAATAGTAATTCACATAAAGTAAATATAGATGTGTGCTTGGCCTGAAGAAAATTCTATAAAAAAAGATCTTCGATCAATTAATTCTCAACTGTTCATGGTAAGAAATTGAAATAAAGTGGTCATAGAACATTTAAATATAACTTATTGGCTAGCAAAATGCATGAAGAACAAAATACATCTTAGTACTTGCAGTTAAACTAGGTTCGAAGCACAAAAGTTGCACTCCGTTAGGCCTATGCTGAAGCAGCCCTTGCAGTCCTGTTGAACAGGGACAACAAACAAACATACATTATTTTTAAAGAACATCAGGGTGGCCACTTAATACGCTGTCGTTGGTATAAACATTACTAGAATATATACAATCACATAACAGACTTTACTAGTCACACTCAAAAGTTGCTAATAATCCCATAGCGAGGTAAGAAAATTTCAAAAAATTAATGCATAGTGACTAAATTTTCTGTTTTCCATTAATATACTGAATTCTTCATAAATTATGCTGCATTTGTAAGTTGTATGATTAATTAAGAAATTATGCTCTCCAAGAATTTTATTTTTATTTCTAATGTAGAAAAATACCATTTTATAAGCAGATGCTAGCTTTTGAAGCATTGTATGTACATAGTGCTTATGGAGGAAGATTACAGTCTTATTGTGACATGTTGTACTATGGCCCTATCTTATAAGCTTTACCATAATGAAACACAGTAAGGAAGTGTTCAGGTTAAACAAATTTTACAGCCCTCAAATTTTACTCACAAACTTGCAAGTTGCATGAGAAGATTATTCATTAAACTAAAACTTTTTTGTTTTGTAGCCTATTTATGAGTACTTACTCTATTTAACAATTTTACTAACTACACTAATAATTATTAGTAATAAACTTATATGATTATCTAATATTAAAAGATGTTGTTTCAAAATTAATTTTGTTAATATATCTGTAAATTAATTACCTAGTTTTTTTAAAGTTATATTATTTATAGAAAATTACTAATGATATTGGTAGTTTAACGAAGTTATCATGCCACTAATAAAATAATAAGCTTGTATACAATATTATTACACTTTTTGTGTTTTTGAATATATTTGATTTATCATATTTGTCTGAAGCAGGAGCAGACACTCCACAACAAAAAAGGAAATATATCCCTATTGGATAAATTTGTAAATTCGTGAGTGAGTTTGAGAGCATGTAATTTTTGGAGTATCGAGGGTACTATGCAATAGTGAAAGACAGGAACAATGAAACGCTTGTAACTGAAATAAACTTCCCACAAAATCTTGATGCAGTTTTTTTTTACTATAACACTTATTACTTAAATAATTAGTTTAATTGATGGAATGCCAAAATTCATAATAGAAATTAATATGAAGTATCATTCATCAACAGAAATGGTATTATGTGGAGTAGAGTGTACACAATTGAATTACTAGAAATAATAACTTGTTTTGCCAAATATCTGATTATTGGCGACCCATTTCCAAAATAACTATCTTGGCAGATAGAGGATACCCTAAAAAAAACTGGCTGATACCTCCCACTTACTTGAACCTGGAAGAACTAACACTCATATAATTTAATCTAGCTCATAAATGTAAACATAGATTAATCAAAATTCTGTTATGAATAGTAAAAAAGAAAGTCTCGGTTTAGAAATACTTAAAGAGTTTGTATCAAACATTTTTAAAATGTGAACAACATTATGTAACCTTGCAAGAGAGGGATAACAAGAGAGAGACGAGAAATATATCCAAATGAAACAGGAAGTGTAACACAAGATCAATAAAAAAACTAATTAATGACCTACAACGACTACAATGGTGTGTGACTCGTTCATCTTTGATTTGTAAGTGATTTCCAACAAAAGTAAAAACATGGTGTATAATTTATTGCTATTGATATACAAAAAAGGAATATACTTTACATTTTGATAACTAATAATTGGGTATTTTATAAAATCAAACAAAGGAATTTTTTTCATTAGCCAAGTTTCAGTTTTTTGTTTCTTTGATCAGTTAAATCAGGTTTACCCAATAGTGTATTCTCTGGTTATTCTAGTCCTGTGCTATATACCCATACCCATAATCATAGTAATTAAATAATTAATAATTTGAAAATCATTATTTGTTAATTTTCTAACAATGTTGTGTTTTAAGTAATTCTACCATCTTTAGAGTCCCAAGACCTGCTATTCAAAAAAACATAGGTCAAGCTAGAAAGGCCCTAGTGTTTAGTAGGTTACAAAACTCCCCCTTTTCCCTTATCACCAAACAATGGCCAATGAACTGTGGATTTTACAATTCAAGGCCTGCTATGAAAAAAACAAGCAAAACATAATAAGAACTATTTAAAAAAAATCATGATCACATTTATTATTTGTTAAACTAACTTGGCATAGTTCTAATAAAAATGCATAAAATCAACAAATATATAATATTCGTAAAATAAATGTATTTGTAGTTTTATATTTTGTTATGAAGGATTTCGAGTTTTGAAAGTGTTCTTTTAGTTTAATAGTTTATAACATTTTCATCATCTATTGCCAACTGTTAAATCATTGTGATTTTAAATCATTATACATAAGAGAATCCCACAAGACAATATTCTTTGCGCGTGCGCGCGCACACACACACACACACACACACACACACACAGTGTGTTCCACAACCTGTGACAACACATTTAGGATGCAAAGTGAAAAACTAGAACATTTTGACTTTATTTGTCAATACAATCCCTTCAAATTGCACAAAATCAACCTTTCTAAATAAACATATTTTTCTATATGCTAACTATGCTTTTGATTCCTGGAATTTGGCTGAAGTAACTATTGTCATCTTGATAAAAATGAATTAGAAGAGTTACAGTGTCAGGTTAAAGGGTTTTCCAGACCACGTTTAAAGTGTGGATAGAATTTCTGTTGATATAGCTTCTCTGGGGCATGATGGACTCATGGTTAGCTTTAGGATCTTTTTCTGTGTGTGTGTTTGTGTGTGCACACATACATGTGCATGTGTGTGTATACGCACGCGTGAATACAACACCTAAGCTCAGTCGGTAGCGAGTCTGTCTACTTAGCTAAAGGTCCTGGGTTCGATACCCAGGATGGTTTAACAAATGTATAGTTGGTGAAATGTGGGTGAGAGTGATGAATTAACGGCCAGGGATGGGATGTTGTGCCTGTCCTAGTCTTAAGTTAGATTATAAGGCATTTGAAGCCAATAATGAATAAACAAAGTATTCGTACATGTTGTGCACATGTATGTGTAGGTGTGTGTGGGTAGGTTAAATGCCCTTGATGAAGTGATATGGGAATGACCACTTCTTCTAACAAACCTGTGTGACAAAAGGTTTTGGAGCCAAGATAATTACATAAGGCTAGCCCATACAAGGGGGTAAGGGAGGCCCAATGCCTCCTACCTTAGTTTGGGTATGCCCAGAGATCTGGGGGGTGGGGGGGGGTGGGGGGGAGATTGTGATCCACCCAAACCCTCACCAAAACATATTTTGCCAGTAGAAGACTTGTAATACAAGTTGGCTTTATGTATTAATTTACTGTAGCAGTATCAGTATGTAAATATTTGAAAATTACTGATTCAAAAAAAACCCTAAATAAATCATTAAACTCTATTTACTATGTATAAATAGCCAATATAAACAATGTGACTAAAATCAAATCTATAATAATAATCTTTCAATACAGTCATAAGGGCGATATGCAAGAATGATCATACAAATAAGTAATAACCAGGAATTCTAACTTATTTTTTTAGCACCGCATCTTAATACTTGTTCAGGTTACACATATAATATGTACTAATTACACTAATTAGTTAGGGCTGAGGAACGTTGAATTTAGAGGAAGCGTAATCACATTTGTGTGGAGGGAGAGTGGAAAACCATTTAGGAAAAACCACTCTCAGTACACCCGACATCATTCAAACCCCGATCTCCCAGTCATCAGCAGTTTAGTCAATTGCAAGAGTAACATCTTCGACCATGCGGCCACTGACGCAGGTTAAATTTAAATTACATTTTTGTGATTAAGATGATGTTTAATTCATGGAGTTTGTCTAACTATGCCCAAAGAGTTTCAGCATATAATTCAAAATCGTTACTTCAGACAAACAGCATAACAATCTTGAAAAACCTGCATCAAATTAAATCAAAAGTCGTCTCTTTAATCTCGATAATCATAGTATTTTTTAAGAATCCAATTAGAACTTTTATTTCACACAAAACATAAACTCTTTACTTTGTGTTCAGGAAATTACAAATAAATATCTCATAAAATTTTAAACCTTTTTTTCATATAAGAGGCAAATGAATATTCTAATAAAACAGAGCTTTAGTAAAGTTTGTGGCCACCCTGTCTAAGTGTACAGATTAAACCAATTATTGTAATTAAAGCTAGTTTGTTTCCATGCAGAAAGGTAAACCATCAAGGATCCAAGAGTTGCCTCAACACAAAAGTTAGCAAACATTAATTTTAACTAGTTCACATTCAGTACTAAATCATCTTAGGTTTTGGATAAACTATTATTTCCAACATTACAAAATCAAATAGAAAATTAGTTGTAGAAAAAAGATATTACTATGAATTTTCCTTCAAGATAAATTTAATATCAATATGAAAATATCAAAGGTTCCCAAGTGTGTTAACATTTAATTTATCAAGTCAACAAAAATTATATATATTTGACTTTAATAGCCGAAATATTCATTTAGTATTAGTTCAATGGATCAAATTTACTCTGGCAAGAAACCTAACAAATATAACACAGAAATAAAATAACTAAATATTGGTATGAAAAAAAATTTAATAAATGATGGCATGTTGATTATTTTGTTTAGTTTTAGCTAGTTTTAAGTAGAAAGGGATTGAATAGACTATTTTATGAATATGAATCTTCATTTTACCCTCAAATCCTAATATTGTAAAAACTATGAACAAAGGAGTATATAGCAGTATATCAAAATAATAGAAAGTAAAAATAAGAAATAATTTTCTTTTTTGTTGCTAAAATGCATCTATTAAAACATTCATACATTTAGTCAAGTGGGGTCTGGTTTTTAAAATTGTCATATAATTATGTTGGGGCTGAATGTTTGAAGTAATAGAGCTCTAAAATAAATTCAATATTTTTAAAGAAACTTTTTTTTTTAGAATCTCGAATCCTTGAATTTTGAATATCCTTAAGGGTGTGAGGGTTTGATCGAAAGTTACTTTGATCCAAAAATAAGATTTACTTTCTGAGCCAGGCAACATTGAAAATCTAACTAATATAGCTCTATAAGGAAAATCTATTTTTGCTCAATGAGGTAATTGTATTTATTATACTTGGAAGATGGTACAAGAAAGGTGGATGGATACATATAAAAGGAATAAACACAATATGACTTTTATAGTGAAAAGAAGAACAAAGTTCACACTTCACATTGCTGCCATTGGACAAAGAGGTAATGGCTGCCACTTCAAAGAAATATATATTATTATATATTCACATCCAATGCCCATTACCTGTGTTTGTACTTTATGTTATTCCTTTTTCATGTTCCTATCTAAGTGTCCTATCATTATTTACTAATTTCCCTTTTCTCCCTTTTGTGTTTTTTGGTTTCCTCTTTCAGAAAGTTGCCTTGCGCGTTTCAAACTTCTTCCTGATGAGTTCTGATAGAATTAAAACTAGTCCAGGGGATTGGGTGGTTTAATGTTCTGAATCATACTTGTGCTGCATAAAATAGTGGGCACCTTGTTTAATATAATTCTAAAGTTAATCTAGAACTTGTTAATTTGAGTTCATTGTGTTCATATGCCTCAAATTAGACACTATAATAAATCACCGTTCGTCACAGATCATCAGTTTGGTCAAGGTCTTTCCCAGTGTTGCCAACTGAACACTTCAGGTGGTAACGATCAATTTCCTTGAAGAGGCAGCCATTCCCTATGAATGCTTTCTACAATACCAGTCTACCAAATCCTCTGTATGACTGTTACATTGAGGACATTTTAATGATCTGGCCTAACTCTGAAGCATCCTTAGACCTATTTTTAGATAATCTTAACAACAAATGCAGCCCACTAAACTTCACCCACAGCATATTCTCACCTTCCTTGAAAACAACAAAATCCACACCACTGTTGATATCACAGCAGTCACTAAAAGATATCTACCATACAATCTTGACACACAAGCCAAACAAATATGTTCAGACCCTAACAATGTAGCTGAATATTGTGAACAACTCATCCCAGTCATCCAAAGCAAAGGATATCCCAAGTCTTTAATAGAATACCAAATCTCCAGAGAACAATAATTAACTTCCAGGGAAATCTTAAGAGACAATACAATACCATACTGGTCTTCAGAAAATAAACATCATCCTCAAAAATGGCTAAAAGTTCCTAACGAGTTTTACCAAAAGCCAAAATCTTCTTAGTTCATTTCCAGGATGTAGATTTTAAATGGCCTGCAATTTCCACAATATCCTAGTCCATCCCAAACTCCAAGAGAATCCAAATACCAAAGAATCATATCCTTGTGGAAATCCCAGCTGCAGCCTGTGTGCAATTCACTTAACAGCTACATCCTTAAAATGGAATACAAAACCCCTTGCCATTACAACTGCAAAACAAATAGCTTAGTCTATCAACTACAGTGCAAATCTTATGATGCAGAATATATAGGTACTAGGGGTTTACAAAGTCCACATTTTTGGTTCAAAGCTAAGTCGAGTTGAATATGAGAAATATTCTCAAAGCCAAATCGAAGTTGGAATATTTTTCTAGTTAATTTTGGGTAAAAATATTATTTTTTAATAATGTTCATAAAAGTATTATGTTGACATTGAGTATTTATTTAACATCAAATTTAATTTTACATTTATTTTTTCTAAACACTATTTATCATCACCACCATCACCATCACCATCACCATCACCATCACCATCACCATCATTATCATTATCATTATCATTATTATTATTATTATTATTATTATTATTATTATTAGCACCACGTCTTACTACCCGTTCGGGTTGTACGCACTTACGCT
>CABFWB010005030.1:0-38550 GCA_902151455.1 Timema bartmani
AATTTTATTTACCGATTTTATTTACCGAAAATCATGGTTTTACCCTTTTATTTATCGACTTTTTATACTGAAATCCAACTGTTTATTTAACGAAATCCAGTGGTTTTATTTACCACAAATCAGGGTCTCTACCTATTAGACAAAGCTTGCTAGTGGTAGGTGAACTTATAAACTTAAATATCAGTGTAAATTAATTATTAATTTCAAAAACTACTTTTTTTATTTTGTCTTGGTTCCTCTTTCCAAGCCCACATAAGCAGGCAAGCACCATATCCAGGCTGGGTGTAGTTCTAATTAAGGGGTTTTTCCTATATGGTTTCATTCTCTCTCTCTCTACGCAAATGTGAGTAGATTGCCTCCAAATTACACATACCTTATCCCTAACTCATTAGAATAATTAGTACATAATAGTATAACCAAAATGGATAGTAAGACGCGGTGGGAACAAAATAACTATTTGGTTAAGGTTTTGAAAAATAAAACATACAAATAACATAATACTTGTATTGCAATAAATTAAAGAAATAAAAAAGGAAAGATCATCATAAGCTAAGCCTCAAAATTTAAAATATGTACAATTTTTAAAAAATATGAAAATAAACATGATACTCTAATAAAAATAATCTAAAGTATAATACTTCTCTCTAAGACATAAAACCTCTTCAAATTTTACTATCAGGGTCATGCTTTGTGCTCTTGACAAAAATTATGGTTTGGGCCATATTGTGCCTTAAAGATGTGTTTAAAGTAGCATTATACTTAAAAAAAAAAAGTTCTTCGCCAATCTTGGGTCAAATTACTCAGATCTGTATGGTCTAGGCCTATGCACACTTATATGGTTGAAAATAAGATCCACGGATTCCCTAGCTTATTACCAGCAATGCATTGTGAATACCGTGGCTTTCATTGACGGTATGGTTTATCGTTACCGTTTTTAATTCTGGGTGTGCACAGGTAAGTCCCTAAACAAGATATGTGCAAGGTTTGGTTTATCATTATGGCTCTAAGGGCTTGGGAACTTTAAGACCCTTTAAAATGTAACAATTTGAAATTTTCTAACGCTCAACATTAAATCTCAAATATAAATGAAGCAGAAGCTCACCAGTAGGAGCTGCTGCTGTTGTTGTCTGGTGAGTGGAGGTACAGTTCTTCCTCGAAGTGGCTGACTGGTCCCAACACTGCCCCCTTCAGGTCCACTGCTGGTAGCTTCCGAGTGCTGTTGACTAGGTGGGTCCACACAACTACCTGCAGCCTGACCCGACTGTCCCACATTACTCTCAGACGCTGCCTGGGACTGGTTTGGAACTTCACTACTGTCATCTGATGCACACAACATAGTATGGTGAGTTGTCAAGTGATACAAACAACGTAGCTTGGTGAACTGTTGTCATGTGATGCAAACAACATAGCATGGTGAGTTGTCAAGTGATACAAACAACATAGCATGGTGAGTTGTCAAGTGATACACACAACATAGCATGGTGAGTTGTCAAGTGATACACACAACATAGCATGGTGAGTTGTCAAGTGATACAAACAACATAGCTTGGTGAACTGTTGTCATGTGATGCACATAACATAGCATAGTGAGTTGTTGTCATGTAATACAAACAACATAGCTTGGTGAGTTGTTGTCATGTGATACAAACAACATAGCTTGGTGAGTTGTTGTCATGTGATACAAACAACATAGCTTGGTGAGTTGTTGTCATGTGATACAAACAACCTAGCTTGGTGAGTTGTTGTCAAGTGATACAAACAACCTAGCTTGGTGAGTTGTTGTCAAGTGATACAAACAACATAGCATGGTGAGTTGTCAAGTGATACAAACAACATAGCATGGTGAGTTGTTGTCAAGTGATACAAACAACATAGCATGGTGAGTTGTTGTCAAGTGATACAAACAACATAGCTTGGTGAGTTGTTGTCAAGTGATACAAACAACATAGCTTGGCGAGTTGTTGCCATCCGATACACCTAACATAGCTTGGTGAGTTGTCATCTATTACACACAACATATCTTAATTAGTTGTAATCTGATGTACACAACATATAATGATGAGATATTATCTGATGCACACAACATAGGATGATGAGTTGTAATTTGATGCATACAACACAGCATGGTGGGTTGTCGTCTGGCACACATAACATTATTTATACATCTTACTACTTGTTCGGGTATATACTCATTGCATGGTAAATGTTTAAGTGACCATTTTCAAAAAAATGTGTATCATTTAAAATAATTTTTTAAAAGGTTTAACCTCAAAATTTGTGGAACTTAGTTTAGATTGATTTTAATTTTTATTGAATTAGAGTGTTTTTTTTTTATTTATACAGGTATATGTTTGTCTCTCTCGGTGACTTTTGTATACCTTCTAAATTAAATTATATATGGCCTGAATTTATGAATATAAAAGGCATTTCGCACTCTATAAGTTATATATTTAATTTGATAGGCAAAATTTAAATTTTTGAGCTTTCAAAGGAAGTTCTGTCATTTCTTCTTGTCTCTCAATATTGTTTCATATTCTCCTCTGAAAACAAATAAGTGGTTCTCATACATCCATAATAAATAGTTAAGTTCATCAAAATAATTCTAGTTTGCAATATTAAACATTTCCTTGGGAGCTCGTCTCACCCCAAGGGCAACACCTAGCTTAGGTAGGGAATACAGCTCGAACCAGACATTACATACAATTGCCGTTTACTGTATTATAATTTGTAGAACAGTGGAATTGAGACCAGGTAAACGATTTTCTAATATTTAAAAATTACAAAAAGAAAATTTAAAATAATTATTTTAAAATGAAAAAGACTATTTAACAGGTCACAAATTTGCTGTTATCAAGTAACAAATGCAGAAAACCACTATTCGAAGCAAAATCTGGTTTGAGAGTAATCATGTCTCTAGTTAACTGGATAGTTCACCATGAAACGGGCTTTTTAAAATCGTTATTCATAAACTAAAGATTAGTGCATTTGGGAGACTGTACCCCAAGCCTCCTTCAAAATGTATACTTGAATGTGGCTTTTCCAAAACCAGTCTATTAGAAAGATGCCCCTCCATGTAACCTAGTTCTCACACACTTGTCTAATTAAAAATATCAGGAACACTGAAATATCACAAAACATGCCCCACCGTGGTCTATAGGCCTGGTTGCAAGTGAACTTACCATATGGGCTAACACAGGCTCAAGGACTGTGTGACGTAATTTGTTTCTGACCTTTCCTATAGCCCAGGGAATTGCATTCATGTGGGTGTGGCTATAGAGTGGGGCCAAGTTGGGCTCAGAAAACATACCTGCATCCTTTGTCCAGGCAAATTTTTTAAAATATTCAATTGGGGCTACCAATGGGCTGCACACAGAATGATAATGTCCATCCATAGTGAAGCATGCCTACGGAATGGACTAAAAAAAACTCATTTTTTGTCAACATAAAAAAAATCTATCTATTTTTCAATGGGCTTTGGCGACTAAAAAGTGAATCTGTTCCGAGGAGAAAATTATCATTCCAGCTGTGGCACAACGTGTAAAGTTCATTGTAGCAGTTTTTAATTAACTCTACATACGCAAAATTGAATAAAATTGTATCAATTATTGGTCAAATATGTAATTTTTAGTGAGATCTAACGATATACAAACTATACACCTTTTTACTTAGTGGTAGATGACGTTGCTATTTTCCAGAAATCGCCAGAAAAAATACCATCAACCACAGTGTTATAATTTTCTTATTATCATTCCTATAACAAATCAAAGTTTCCAGTGCAGAAAATCATTTTCCTCCACCAAAGACTACTGGCAGAGAAGTAAAGTATGTTTTTGTTCTGGCTATTATGACAGTCATATTGTGACCAAAAACAGATATTTGAAATTTAAGAAATAGAAATGTAGCTGAAATTTTTTTACCACTTAAGTGAGTGTTTTTTTTAAACATTCTTACCTAAAAAAATGTATTTTACTTACAAACTTTTAATACTGCAATCAATGTTTGTATTTAACAAAATTAAATAATTTTATTTACTGAAAATTCGGGTTACTAGGAATAATCCATTCCTCCTTTTACTCCTTTAGTAGCAGGTTTTCTGTTCCCCTCAAGATACTAAAGCAGAACTTTGCTATATTATGACACCTTGACATTTAGTTGACCCTTCTGCAAGAGGCTGGAGGCGTGTGATTCCAGTAAAAACTTTACTGACCTACAACATCCACCTCATTGCTGTCCTGAGCGGCTTGATCTTCATCAATATCTGGACCTTCTCCCTCGTCATAGTCTGCCAGCTCCTGGAGATCACAAGAGAAAATTATTATTTGGAACCAGTCACTAGCATAGATCATACTTAAAAAACAAGGAGATTATCAACAATAGACATCTGCAAAGCAAGTTTTTTGAGTTTGAATTAGAGATGGGCCACTCGAAACTTTGAATCCACCAAATACTGACAAGTACTCGAGATTCGAGGATTCGATGTTTTACTGGATTCAATGGTCGAATCTTTCACCTCATAAACAAAGCATAATATTTTGAATAAAAAAATTACTTGGCTAGGCCTACTTGAAAGCACAACTTAATCCGTAATCTTTATTTTGTCGTACAAAAGAAATTTTCATTAATAAAGTCATTATTTAAAAAAATAATAATAATTGTTAGGTGTGGAAAATCTTACGTGTCTACTACCCTACCCTCCCACATCTACGGGAAACTTGGACTCGACCGTTTCGGCACATGCTAACTTTTCAAACTTTCACCTCATGAACAATCTTGTAAATATTTTAATGAACACATTAAAACTGAAAATCAAAACTAGAATTACAAATAAACTCGAAATAAATAAAACAAATTATGGCGTTTTTAACAGAAATAAGAACACATTACACATGATAAAAAGTCAGCCGCCATTACACACGATATAAAGTCGATCGCCATGATGTATATTATGTTTACTTGCGAGAATGATGATTAAAATAAAGATACTGTTAATTATTCTTATTACCCAACTGGTTTTAATTATCTACAACTATGCAAAGAACCCCAATTTATAGCATACAATCCTTAAGCTAGATATTTTGTTCGGTTTCATGAAAAATAAATATTGTCAACAGTCAAGACATCGATAAAACTGTTTATTTATGTCTACCAGCCGGTGTATTGTACATCGATTGTTTATTTAAAATTGATTCAGGTAAACTGATCACTTAGTAGGCGCTCTCGAGTTTTAAGAATCAAATAACGACTCGCTAATTCATTATTTGTTTTGAAATTGAGTTTAACTAAGAGTTTATTACATTTTAAAATATGTTATTGAAGTAATTGTAAAAATATTCAAACGTAGTCCTGCCTTATAAAATGAGAATGGACATATTGGAGTCGAAAATATTTTCGTGTTTAGATAAAATGTATTCTCGGAAATCGATATATCGCAAGAATAGAATATATTTCTTGTTTTCTACATGAAGATAGATAATGGATACATAAGAAAATAATAATAAAACATATTTAGGCATTATTGAGTTCACTATTTCCAATGTATGTTTAATTGTTAAGCATGTTGTTTAAGTCTTTATTAAAAATATCAGTTTTTTTTTGCCATCTTATCAAAATAAATTATAATCCTTCAATGATGATTAAAGTTGATCAAAGGTTAACTAGGCCTAATCTGTTTATTTCACATGTTTTTTTTAGAAACTTAACTCATTATTACAACACTTTTAAAAATAGCTAAAAGACACTCAAATTTTGATTGATTTGATTTTTGAACAATAATACGAGTATAGATTGTTTAATTTGACTGGATTTTAACTTGTATCTTGCGAGGGGTGGTTGGGGTTGATTAAAATTGAAAGCATGATTGAAATAAATCTCAATTTACAGTTTAGGCCTATATTGTGTAAGGTAGGTCTATTTGTAAATCATTAAAATTTCTAACAATTTGCTAGGATTCGGATTCGAGATTCGAAAATAAAATGTAGATTCGGATTCGAGAAATAGTGGATTCGACCCATCTCTAGTTTGAATCAACTCATTCTTACAAAAGTTAGTCAAAAAAAAGTTTGGGTTGTTTGAGAATAAATATAGTAATAATAATTACATTGAATGTGGGGTGGGGACCAACCATAAACAATTCGTATTATTTGGTACTTATAAAGAAATTTTCCATATGATTTGTAAATACTCGCCTTGATGATGTAGTTAGCTACTGCGCTAGTTTAGTGGCTAGACTGCGCAGGATGGGGAGATCAAGGTTCAAATCTAGCTTGGGTGAACTGGGGGTGTGTTCATAAATGAACCACTCTCCCTTCACACAAATGTGGGTTCACTTCCTCTATATTCAACCTTCCCAACTCCTAACCCTTTAGTTTGATTAGTACATAAGCGTATAACCCGAAAGGGTAGTAGGACGCGGTGCTAAGAAGATTTTGAAAGTGTATGAACCAAAAATTAAATGCTGTTTGCACAACTATATTAAAGTATCACTTACCTGCTCATCTCGGTCATAACCTTCTATTCCATAGCTCTCTCCATTGTCCGCCTCTCCTTCAAACTCAGGACCGTCGTCCGGCTCTTCAATTGCCTGAAACATGGAAATCATTTCAAGGGAAATAAAAAATAATTAATCCATTAGGAAAAATAAATATAAATAAATAAGGGATGAACAGGAATTACATTTTCACTGTGTGAAAGAACATGAGGATGGGAAATGAGTCAACGTATAGTGGTCGGAGTGGAAACAAATAAAAAAGACTCTTTAGAGATAAATTTAGATTAAAAAGGAATAGTGATTATTGAACTAGTAGGGTCAGACTTGTAAAAGCTATAACATTATAAAACTTAATACAAATAATAATATAATATAATATAGAGTAAAGCCATTCATGAAGGAGCCGGAGTCAGAAAAAAGAAAAATAGAGGGGTAAGAGTCGAAAACTTGCCCCTGGTAAAGAGAATACTCTCCAAGGGTTTTCCACTTAACAAAAGTTTTTTTACTGAAATTATTTTAAAAAATGTATGTATCTAATGTAGTGTAATTTTTCCAGCTATTAAAAAACAATTTTTATGACAAAATTATTATTATTATTATATTATTTAATGGTGTGCGAAGCTTGAAAAAGTCTAAGTCAAATTTCAAATCTACTTCGACTTCGACATCTACAATAACATACACATATTCGAAAAATTTCGAAGGAAGGATTAAACTTCGATAAATTATAAAACAATTTAATTTTATCTTATTAAATATTACAGTTTTCAATATTTGATAATTTTAAAACCGTTACTAAACAGAATTTTAACAATGACTAGTAATTTAACTAACATAACGTAAACATGGATCAAAAACGGGTAAGTAAATGTTAATATATATTTTCACTATCGGTTTGTAAAAAATAGGAATACCTATAAAGAATTAACACCATGGTCACTGGTATGAAGCAGAGAAAGCGCTTTAGTTGTGCTATCATCGCAGTTCGCGTCTAATGTTTGGTCCTTAGTATTCTATCTCTTTGGAATTATCTGTGACAAATTTACAAGTGCATTTTGACACAAGTTTTCATAGCTTCTTCGTATTTTCTTTATTATTCAAAATAGCTGATACAGAAAGTAGGAAAAGAAAACTGAATTTAATTTATAATTATTATCTGAGAAATGAAGATAAAAAGACATGCATATGTAAAGTTTGCAAAATAATATTACTAACTCCACGTTGTAAATAAAAATTAAAACTTAATTGAAAATTTACTAAGCTTATCAGTAAGCCTGTGTGCATTAATTATTAATATAGTTCTTAAGTAAAAAATAAGGAAATTTTCCTGGCCCTTGTTACTGATAAGATCTAGAAAAAACAATTAATTTAAAAATTAAAAGTAGCGTTATGTGACAATAACAAAAATCCTAGGTAGCTTCGACTTCGCTTTGCATTTAAAAAGTGGCCTTTGCACACCCCTAATATTATTATTTATTTTTTTGAGTTAGTAAACATAAATTCAAGCTTTTTTATGACTAAAATTAAAATATTATTTATTTACCATAATTAAGGGTTTCTATAAATGTTTAATATTGTCTAGGGTTCAATAGGGTTTTGTAATGACCAGGGCCCGGATTTTGATGACCTTAAAATGGCCAAAAAATGACGCTAAAAACTCTAAATAATGAATTAAAATTTGCAAAAAATGACTTAATAGATTTGATTGAAACTCCATAATATGATGTATTTATTATAAGAGTTAGGATTTAGATTACACACATAAGCAAAATTCTCTCCCCTGGTCTGTCTATTCCCAGTTTTTCCTCGGTGTGAACTCGTCTGGAATAGAATGACCCATATACAGTCTCAAGAAATCCTTTAGTTTAACATTGCTAAGTTTCCACAGAGGAATGTTCGCAGATACCACTTTATACTTTATAAAATGTTGAGGTTTTTTCTTGATTCAGTATTTCACTATCTGTAGAAAAAATATCCTTTCTGAATTCAGTAATATTTTGCCTCAAACGACTCGCTTTAGATGATTTGGTTAAAAGCATTCTAAATACACATAGAATGATTGCAAACGAATAAATATAACATGCACTTTATAAATGAAAACTATGCATTTAAAATCTTTCGACAGCTAAATCATGTGTTCTACTTAACATTGGAATACAAATACCCGCTTTAAAAGTGATAACTCCCCATCCCCCTGCAGCCCTTTCCAGACATGGTATAGTGAGTTACTCACCAGGAATGTAAAGACAGTACAAAGTTCATTTGAACTCTAAAAATTGCTCTCCCCTCCCCCTGCCACTATTTTCAGAATTTTATAATCATGCAGGTAGAGGGGCACAAGGTTCATTTGGACTCATACATTATCTTCTTCAGTCAACAAGTGTGTGGTAAAATATCTGATTTTTGAATATTCCTGTTTTATCAAAGCACCGATAATTCATATATATAACCTTTTTAAAGTCATTTTCAAAAAATTTTAAATTTTCTTTACAAAAATATGCTTAAAAATGACTTATTAAACAAAAAAATCAAGAAAAATGACCATAAGATTTAAAATGGCAAAAAATGACTAAAAAATGACATATAAAATATACATTTCTACAACCAGTGGACCATGAACAGAGTTTCTGTACAAGTGAGCATTATCTCTGATGTACAAAAAAAATGATGACATGTCATCAAAATCCTGGCCCTGCTAATGACCAGTTTTTCGTTTTAAAGCAAATTCAAATCAAATATATGAAATATTCTCAAATTTGAATAAAAGTTGAAATATTGTTACAATACGATAAAGTAATCATAAAATAATTTATTATATATAAAAATATGACAAGTATTTTCTCTTTTCCAAGTAAATAAGATGCCGATATTAATGTATTCACTATATTAAACACATAATAAATAAAATTCCAAAATGAAGAATAAGTACTTTTAATTATGTCTAAAATATTGTTTCGAGTTGGGTAAAAAGAAATTACTAAAAGTAATGAAATAGTATGAGAAAACTTAAGTTCACCTTATTTTAAATGTAAAATATAACAGGTAGTTAAAAAACTTACCATTTATTTATAACAAACCAGTGATCTTGTACAAGTGTTGGCAAGACAAAACCTAAACATGTGATCTTTGAACTGTCACCCAGATAAAAACCTATCATGAACAGATTAAGTGCATAGACCTTGCACGTCTATCCTCCTTTCAATGTTTAATTCAACACAACCATTCGCGCCAATTTTCATTTATTGTTTATTATAGTTCATTTTAATATGATAAAATAAGTTACTGTCAAAACTTTAGATTTAATTACTTCAGTTCATTTTCAGTATGAATAGTAATTTGTAAAGTATAAACTAGCTCAGAGTGGGATTAATCAACTATAATTCGAGTATTTAGCTCTCAATATTTTTTATTGGCAAAGCTTTGTAATAGTCAAAGCAGGAATTTTGTTTGAAGCAAAGTAGATGCTGACATTTGTTTCAAAGTTATGTAAAAGTTTCGAAACTTCCCACACCTCTGGGATCCAGGAGAGTTCTAGTGTAAGACACATACCCCTTCATCAGCCAGCCCCTCCTCTTCCTCCGAGTCCAACACTATAATGTCATCCTCCTGATCGCGCTGGGAGGAGGTGGGCACTTGGTACTCTACCTCCACTCCACCTTCAGAAGTGACAGTCTGGAACATTTCCTGGGAGCCACTGGCCACCGTGCGGGTCCGCTTCACCTGAAATATATGTGGGGATTAGAGGTCACACCACGTGGTTCACATTTGTGCTCTGTCATCTATGGCAAAAGGTTAATTTTTTCCTCTCCACCCCATCTTAGAACCCATTTGGGTTGTACACATTTATTAACTATACAAATGGAATTGGGATAAGGAACCAAATTCAAAGTAGGGAAGGACCGGAATGATATTTTTATATCAGGAGGGGAAATGAGTCAAAATATTGAGATCGAAAGGTGAAATTATAAAAATAATGCTTTTAGAGTAATTTTAGATTTAAAATATATATTGATTTTTAAACTTGTAAATGGTAAAACTTGAGCTTTGACATTTTTAATTTTATTTTTAGCACCCTTTGTTTTTTTAACCTGTTTGGGTTATAGAAATTCAAAACAACATTTTTGATGGTAATCATTTTAACTATTAGAAGAATGGAAAAAAAAATCTTAATGTTTGAAATCATTTGAATAATAAAATGTTCGCTATTTAAGCACCTCTTAACCCTTTTGCTGCGTTAATCGGATACATCCGATCTAGGCATTATAGCCATTGACTGCTGAAATCAACTTGCCCCACGATGTGTAAACTTTATCTACCTTTACTGTGACAGTCGGAAATAGCCACAAGAGTGTTAGAACGCTGAATTTTTCATACTAGCATGCTCGTGCGCCTCTGACATCTGGTGTTAGTTTTGAGAACTGTCAATTACCAGCTGCAAAATCATAGTAATAGTAGCGCTTGTTTACTTCTGCATTTCACTACTTGTAGTAAACGTGCAATATTTATGTGGCAGAAAATATTGTTGAGGGATTTATTAGTGTAGTATTTGTTATATTTACCATGTTATTCTACTGTTTTAGTAACATTTAATTTATGATTGATGAATTTGTGCCATGTGAAGTGTAATAAATATAATATTTGGTCAGTATGCCCATGGCAATTGAAAAATTCAATAATTCAGTGAGTTTTAAAATTTATTTTATTTCTTCTAGTTGTGATTTTATTTTTGTTGTTTACCTGATTCCTATTTTGAAACCATGCCTAACATAGATATATGATCTTATAAACTACACTGAGGAAAGCACCAATGTAGCACAAAATTGTTCAAGTTGTGTTGATGTAACCTAACTTTCAAAAGTTTTCTTTTTATTACATAAGGCCTATATTAAGCCAAAAATAGACCTGTCAAATCCTCATTTAGTGAATGGTTTGACACTATTGTGGGTTGCTAGTAAAATAAAGAATAGTTCTGATAGAATAACATTGCATTTGGATAAAATGTGACATAAAAATTTATTGATATAAAATATATATTATACGATTTATAGACGTGATGCTAAATTTCATATTTAAAATGCATTACTAATGGAAAATCACATTATTTGATCATAATCATGATCATCATGCAAATTTTCAGATTTTGAATTTTTGACTCATAATTAGCATTTCTGAAGGTAAGAAGTAAAAATTAAATACGCAGCAAAAGGGTTTAAGGTTCTCTAAGTTTGAAACACCTTAAATGTTCTTTAGGCCTAAGCCCCTTTAAGGTTATCTAGAATTGAAATCCCTTAAATATTCTTTAAACATGAAATCCCTTAAATGTTCTCTAGGTTTGATAACCTTGAATGTTCCCTGGGTTTTAACCCCTTAAATGTTTTCCAGGTTTGTTACCTTTTAAATATTTTCTATGTTTGAAGTTCCTTTAATGTTCTCTAGAAATGACACCCCCTAAGTTCCCCCGTGTAATCTCTACTCTTTGTTTGGTACACTAACAACAGACAGGCTGATGCTCATAAATAGTTGACCTTGGCAAGATTCTTCCTTCCCGCCTCATTTTCAGTTAGATCCCTCTCTCATTTTCAGGTAGGTTCCTCTCTAAATCGTACAAGCTCTTTCATGTGCTTCTCAACTTATTTGTCTTACCACAGGCTGTAAAACAACCCCCCCGCTCCTAAGTTTGCTAAAGAACAAACCCTTGCCGGGAATTCCTAACATTTTCCCCAAAGCGTTTGGGATCTCATCCACCCCTAATTTAAAGGAAGTGTACCCAAATTTTCCCAGGGAAGAGTGGGAATTAAGGAAAAACCACCCTAAAAATACCCGAATAAGAATTTAATGTCATCTTCCCATCACTGGTAATCCAGTCAAGCACGAGAGCAATGTGTTAGGCTAAGTGAACACGGATATGGGTAGTAACATGATTAAAAACAATAGCTTTGACTAACAAAAAAAAGCAGGATTGGTAAAATAATTAGTTTAAGAAGTGTAGTCATTAAATCCATTGAATAACTGTATGTTTTTAGACCACAATTTATCACCCATTGTTTGTGTGGGAAATAAGAGTGATCAAAGTGAAAAATAAGTGTTTTCATTTATATTGTGTCGAGCCTTAACAACCTTAACCCTTTCCCGGCCCTATTCTAATAGCCCAATTCCCCACCATTATCCCCTTTATTTTTAATAACATGAAAATTTGCACATGAGTCTATGCTATATGCAATAACTCGGGATGTAATTAACATAATTATTACGTTGAATTTTTTTAGTAACAACTTATTATATTAGGGATTACATTGACATTACTAGGAACTACATATTATAGTCCAAACAAATTATTTAATTAATATTTACAGTTAGTTTTCAACTCCAACTCTCCTTTCCTGGCGGTATTCAAGAAAACAATCAATTCTGCAGAAGGGCAAGTCATGCAATTACGAATTACAGGGCATTCAATGTCTGAGCTGTGCCAGTAATCAGATGATTCTGGCAAATAAAATACACCCATAAAAACCAATACTCCTATGTAGGCTATCAATTCTTCCTCGGTAGTTTCATACCACTCTTGATCCACTTTACCTATTTTTTGTTGCCTAAACTTGGATTATTTATTTTTATTTTCATTAAAGTGCTGAAAAATGTTTTTACCTAACACTAATTTAATATAACATAGTTCATTGGAACCTACATGTAATTCATGCACACGACCAGTATTGCCCACATATTCATTTGGAACATCAAATTGTAGCCTCTCAGTAAATATCAAAAAAGGTGGTTGAAAACGACTTACAACAGCAGCAAAATCACTACCCCCATTTAAATTGTTTTCCAGGTCCCCATCACTTAGAGTATTGGCCCGAAAATAAGCCGCCCCTGAATATAGGCCACACCCTAAATTTTCAACCATTTTTAGAGAAAAAACAATATTCCCACTTAAATATGATCAATGTGTATTATTAAATCATTTGAAAGGAAAAATTATTTACCGGTAGGTGCCTACACTTAAAACGAAGTCACCTGGAAATTAAAAAGTAATTTATTCATACTCAAAATTAAATTGCTTGGAAAAAAAAAGGTAAGTTATTCATACTAAAAATGAGATCACTTGGAAATTAAAAAATAATGATACACTTAAAATGTGATCACTGAAAAAAAATAGGCTAACAATGAGACACTTTGAGAGGAACTGGTCTCATCACTCTCATTGGTCTCTTCTGCATGGTCCATCTATAAAATATCATCTTCTGTGCCATCCATCTTATTGGATAGGCAGCACTTCTCAAATCCGTGGACAATGGATTCAGCAGATATCTTTCTCCAAGCAGTTAATATCCACATGCAAAGCAGGTTCAACGAAGGCTTCTTAATGTTGCCACTGGGGGTTAGGGGATGATCTGACAAAAGTCTGAATACTCCTTTCGGAGGTTGTCCTTGAAGGGTTTGTTCACGAGCACATCAAGGACTTGTAGTTGTGAAGTCATACATCCTGAAGTAGCAACAAGAACTGAATTTGTTGCCTTTACTTTTCCACGTCTGGAGTAAGATGCCCTTTGAATGCAAGCACTAGCATTGCCCGTTTTTTTTAAAAGAGCTCCAGGACTTCTATTCCACATGACTGCAAGCCAATCCCATATTAATTATGCTGTCATCCACTCCTTCTCTTGACACCTGACAATGATTCCACTGAGAAGGGTTTCTTTCGGGAGGTTTTTTTTCTTAAAATTACATATGGGGGTAGCTTCCTACCATCAGCAGTTACAGCTCATATAGCTGTAATGCACAATTTTTCTTTACCAGTGGTCTTCACAACAATGGATTTGGATCCCATTTTATCCACGCAAGTATTACTAGGAATGTCGAAATACACAGGTGTTTCATCGGCGTTTCCAATCTGACCAAGAAGATAATCATTCTGTCTACGGAGGCCAATTACATACAGTTTATATTTCACCAACTTCTCTGCATAGTTAGTGGGAAACTTTTGCGCTAAAGAAGTTCTTCGTCTTTAGGGGTGTGTGAAGCCAGTTTTTTCAGTTCAAAGCAAAGTCGAAGCAAATATTTGAGAATATTCTCGAAGTAGAATCAAAGTTTGAATAAAATTTAAACAACTAATAATAGCTCTGAAAACAACTTATTTTTCTAAAAAAACTTGGATGTTTTTAGCCTTAAAATATTTTATATTTAGTTAAATTGCTATTAAATTGATACATTTTATCTAACTTTAATAAAATATCATAATTTAGCATAATTATGTAATAATACAAAATAAAACACTAACCTTTTAAAAAAAATTATATAGGCTTACTAAAAAACATTTACTTGAGCATGTAAATAGACAATTATATTTTATAAAACAATATAGGTATACTCCATTCACGGTAGGAATTACTCTCTGAAAGGTCCTTTTTCCTACCAATATACTACTATGTAATAGATTTCTGGTAGGGAAAAAGGCCTTTCAGAGAACAATTCCTACGGTGAACAGACTATATATACTACATTAGGTTAAGTTATATGCTAAGAAAATATTTACACAGGCCTGTGACATTATGCAACGATATTATCCTACATTTGATTTGCAACTAAACTTTAAAAAATGTTCACTTCAGGGCAGGTTTATGTTATAACTTATTTTTTCTTCAAGTTATTTTGAAGGAATGTTAATTCCTCGACATGAATAGGAGTCAACGATTCTCATCTGGCAGTTACAATAATTGCCGGTTGGGTGGTATTTGGTATGGAATCAAAACTTGACCATAGTCCAGAACTAGAAGAGGAGCACGAGGGTTGTTCATTTCTTACTTTGGGTTCTCAAGATGACTTGTCACTCAACTTCTTAACTTAACTTAACTTAACTTAACTTCTTAACTTCAATTGCTAACGTGTTTACTGCCACCATATCATAAATCAAGACACCTTTAAATCTTGGGTCGCATAGCATGGATGGACTGAAAATCGGATCTGAATCGTAGAAACTGAAGCGAGATTTCAAAGCCTTATCTAAACTTCTTGCGATCATTACACCGTCCTTCTTGCTGGTGATGAAAACATTTAGATGGGATTTGAGGCAATGAAGGATGGGTGTAACCATTGACGAGGTTGGATAACTGTCTCCAGTGATCTCCTTGATGGCATTAGCTAGTGGCCTAAGAACCTCTACAATACCTGCCGCTTGCTTCCATTCAACTGCACTCAGGACCTCGATGTTATTTTCTGAATTGGTAAGTTTAGCTCCAACAGCATGTCATCAAGAAAGCATGTTATACTTGCTGGACCACCTTGTATCCACAAACTGAATTAACTCGAGGACTGGCAATCCCCTCTCTTCCATTACAATATGTAATCTTTTTCTTGCGGATGGACTACGACTGTAATGACCCACAATTGCTTTTGCCTTTGTCAAAAGCATACGAACCCCAGGACATTCTGCTTTGGCATCATGGATAGCTAAATGTATGGAATGGGCAAAGCATGGAATGGAAATAAACAGGGAATTAACTGATGAACAAAAATTTGGAGCATTATCACTGACACAATATATTGGAAGTGTATCTTCATTTAAAGCAATGCCCCATTCACATACAGCCTCTTGCAGTGTAGCTCTGATGTTCAGAGCTGTGTGTGATTCATTAAGTAGTACGGTATTCATTGTAAATGACTTTTACTCAAAGTCTGGTTTTAAATAATGACACATCAGACTTTTGTAAATGTCATGTGCATGTGACGTCCATCCGAGGTAAGCGACACAGCAAAAAGTTGGGGTAATTCATTAATAAGTTGACATTTTAAATCTTTTTTTGTCTCATTATATAGTGCTGGCACATAGTTTCGCGAAAATGTGGTGTAGCAAGAAACTTTGTAGTTTGGCCCTACATTTTTCATTAAGTTGATGAAGCCATCTTCCTCCACAAACTCGGATGGCAAGAGACTCATTGCACCTATAAATCGATAGGGTCAATCTTTCATAAGGTAAACAAATGAAAATAATTTGTATTAGAAGCTTGCGACTCATACATATTAATAATCATTCTATAATTCATAGTTTTATTTGTTTTAAATTGTGAATTGTGTGTGGTAAACATGAATATATTCTATGAAAATAACAGCTCAGAATGGTTAAAATTTAAAATACTTATATTTTTTTGCCGAAGCTTCAAATTTTGTTTGTCGAAGTCGAAGCTTGTTAATATTCGCTTCAACTTCAAAATTCTCGAAGCATCGCACACTCCTATTCTACTTAGTGAGAGATCACTTCTGCGCATGAATCTTTGGCACCACCCAAGGCTTGCCTGAATTACCTTTGTGGCACTTGTAGCTCTCTTGCAATTGTTTGTGCCTTCAATCTGATTACGTCACAACTTATTGAATGTCCATCACGTCTCTTTTACTTTACAAGAGAAAGAACACACACATCAATTTCGGGATCACGACCATGCTTAGGTCCTCGAAAGGCTTTTCGTGTTAAGATGGTGTGCTTAAGTTTTTTTTTCTTCTAAAATCCAGCGACATGTGTTCTTCTCATCAGTTCTGTATTTTCTTCCCACTTCCCTATTACTCGTAGTTTCTGCGTAGTTTATAACTGCTAATTTAAAAATGGCATCCTAACTTCGTCTAAATTCCTGGCTAAAACAAGCTTTTTTCTCGACATGATACAAAATGTTTCACTCCGAATTTAATACATGCACTCAATTTATTGTTCTCACAATAGAATAAAAGTTGACCAAGATACTGAAACAAAATCCAACTCGAAATAATTAAGCTCCCTTTACCAAAAGGATATATTGCCGATAGAATGCGCTGAAGAAAGTTATTTTATTTTGGCAACTATTATGGCTCAAATATCGTACACACAAATAAGATAGCCATTCTTCATCTATTTAACTTTGTCAACTGTCAAGGTTCATCTATTTTTAAAAAGCAGTAGCTATTAACTTTGATATATATCAATTTAACAACATGCATATCCTATAGGTACAAAATTAAATGTGTATTATCTAAGAGTGTGATTATAGGCCGAGATTTATGAGAGCTGTTTCTTGGAAAATATTGCGGCTTATTTTGGGGCCAATACAGTATATCAAATAATTCAGGATTTCATTATCATTATTATATTTAATATCAATATTGTTATCGTCAGAACTATCAGACTCACTGACAGATACGTTTTTATTGAGCTCTGAAACAATCATAATATTATCTTGTAAGGAAGCCATTCTAAAGCAAAACTAACAGTTAAACTCACAAAGCTAAGAAAATAAACAATTTAATATGAGATAGACCTTTATATTAAACAATAACAACTAAATATAAAATAGTTAGCAAATAGCCCAACAGATGACTTAGAGTGTGCTGAAATACAGCGAGCACTTTTGAGCGTTTAGGCCGGGGACGACAAATTAACGGCGAGCGCTTTCAAGTGATTGAACCAGGAAAGGGTTAACAAGCATATGGGTTGGTGAATGTTAAATATCAAAAAACTTTCAATTTAGTTGTATAAATAGGAATATAGTTCAAAGTATGTGGATACCTGTGGTCCAAGTTTGGGCTGTTCACTCCCGGCTTCAATGTCCCGTGGTCTCTTGCTGCCCGCCTGTGATGTGGTTACTGTGGTACTACTGCTAGCGGCCTGGCTTTGAGAGGTTTGCTGAGGAAGCACTAGAGCTACCACCTGTTGCTGTGGGCCCTGTGGAGACTGAGCAGGGGGTGCCTGAGCTTCACTGATACTCTCTGCCTCCATGTCCTGAACAAATAACATTTCCTCAACAAATTGTATTTTTAAAATATTACATATTACAGCTTCATTATTTTAAAATATAAATTTAATCAGAACATTTTTTATTAACAAATGACTTGATCTACATTTTAAATAGGAGTCTGAGAAGTTCACTTTTTTCAATTCGAAGCAAAGTCAAATGGAATAATATGAAATATTCCTGAAGCCGAATCAAAATTAGAATATTAAAAAAAAAGTTTAATATTTTTAATATTTGATAAAAAATACTATACTTTGCACAATTATTAGAGTTGGGTCAAATCCACTATTTTACAAATCTGACTCTCCAATTTACCTTCAAATTTTGAATATGAATCCGAGTCTTGGAAAAAATTATGAACATAAGAGAAAATATATATAAAAAAGAATAGTATAAAATATGAATGGTAACTAAATAGTAACATTCTTTCTTATAGTCAGTCCATTCACTATAACATTCATTAATTCAGTTAGGTGTTAAATTACTGGTATGGGGTTTGGTTGTTAAGATCATCCTATATTTATAAATGGTTCTAACCACCAATACACAGTATTAGAGTTCTAAGACTAATTTTGCTTGAAAACTTGAATTTTGAATAATAACTATGTAAATTTAGGTATTAAATATAATTTACAAAATGCTATATTTGGAAGATAATAATTAATATGATCAAAAATGATAAATTATATTATTATCACAAAATTAAATTTAATTATTTAAAAATAATTTTATATAAACACTAATTTGTGATTGAAATAACAGAAGAAAATTATAATAATAAATATGAATGTATGTTTTAATTTAAATATTTTTGGTGAGTCCGGGATTTCAATTATAAATCGAAGTTGAAGTGAACAAATATACAAAGCCAAATTGATGTGTTCAAAGCTTTGCACACCTTTAATTTTAAATAACTTCCTGTCACCTGGACAGAGAAAGTGAAACTGGAACTAGACTTCCTATCGCATGTTATTATTACGATGTTGGCGATTATTCACCAAAAAAGGCATAATTAGTACTAATTAGGGTAATGAACCTGTGTAGATTCTGCTGAAGGTACTTGTTGAGTGGGTTGCAGTACCACAACCTGGCGGACAGTGGGGCCAGCCGAGCTGGTGGCCGGCATGTAGTCCGTGTGTGAGGAGGTTGGGGATGAAGAGAGAGCCTCAGAGGGCCCTGTTGTGTGAACACACTGCTGTAGAGGTGGTACAAGCACAGCACATGACCCGTTACTGGACAATAAACAAAGCAAAATGATTTACTATATTAGTGATATTATGTTTAGAGGTAGGTATAGGAGAGCTGGATTGAAATATATCAAAGTAACAACCAAAATGCGGTTTTTACATTGAAAAGAAGAACAAAGGTTACGCTTTACATTGCTGCCAATGAACAAAGAGGTGATGGCTGCCTCTTGAAGAAAATTGATCATTACTGACAATTCCCTATATCTAGGCTTCATTTTATCGGAACTTATCCGAAGGTAGTCTGAAACGATTAACACAACTTCCTAAAAGAGGAAACCAAAGATACAAAAGGGAGAAAAAGGAGAACATCTTAAAGGAATAACATAAAGGACAAACAAAGGAAATTGACATTGCATGCTAATAAATATAAAAAATATTATTTTATGGCTATTTATATTACTTTATGCACTAAAATAACTCTGAAAATGTTTTAATCATCAAATGTTTGTAATATTTCGTGTTACTCTTATGTATGCACTAGGGGTCTGCGAGCCTGGGTTTTTTCATTCGAGTCGAGCTTGAGTCGACTATTTCTAAAAGCTCCCGAGTTCAAGTCGAGTTCAAATATATTCATAATTTTAAAATGTTAAGAGTATATATATTTGTTTATTTTGAATGTTAATATCACATATTCAAAATATGAGATTTAAAAACTATTCTAAAACACTTGTTCTTAAAATATGAATGACTCATTTTTATAGATATGAATACTTTTGAAAAAAAAAAGTTAATAAATAGAAATATCAGTTTTTAAATTATATTAACACTTTAAAAACACAATTTAAAAACAAGAACAGCACTCAAATAAAAATATATGGCCTAAGAAAAACTATAATTGAACTAGTTTCAATGCTCATGTCTTCAAGGGAATTAAAATTACACTAACAACTATTTTAAAAAATGAATAACACGAATAATTGCATGATGGATTAAAAATGTATGATAAGACAATGTGTAAACACTGTCCAGTGATGTAAAGTAAGTTATAGTGAAGGAAGCCAACCTGAAAGCATAGTTAGGTTAGGCCTAGATATAAACAAACACATTTCTCTGTTCATGTCTTCTTAAACATTTACATTTCCCACTCCTTCAAAACTTCCACAGTTGCACATTATTTTGAATTTTTGGAAATATCACTATCATTAATGTCTCTTCATGTGAAAAATAAATATTTCCGAGAATTTGGAACAATATGCAACTGCGGAAATTTGAAGAAGTGGGAAGTGTAAAAGTGTAGGAAGAAATAGAGAAGTGCGTTTGTTTATTCTATGCCTAGCCTAACTACCCTTTCAGGTTGGCTTCCTTCACTACCACTTTACTTTATTGTAGTGTTTCTACACTGTCTTGGTAAAAAGTTAATAAAATCGACATTTTAATAAAATATTATTTCCTCAAAATATGCTTCAGTAACTTAATTTACCCTATAAAAAAACGTAAGAAACATAAACAGTTAGAAATTTGAGGTGTTTCGTATTTTGTTTATTATTCCTTAATGTAATCGTGCATGATCACGTCTTCTGTTTCATTTCCATTCCTCTATACGCAGTTGCACATGAGCGTTGTACGGGCTCTTGCTAGAGATCATCTTATTGAGAAATTTATTTCAATTAGATTTTTAATGCTTATAAAAGTTGATGTTCATACTTTAAAATTAAAAATAATATTTCTAGCAATCAATATGAAATAGCAAATGCTTTTAATAGACATGTGGTAAGTTTGGTAAAATATGTATTGCAATAAATAAGATCAACATTGATTTTAGACAGGTTAAACAACATAATTTTATAACTAAATAGTAATTAAACTAGTGTTAGTTTTGTGGTTAAACGTATTGATTAATACGAGTTTTAAATATCTTAAGTTTGAAAACATTCAATATACTAATATATTCTTGTTTTTACATTTTTAATTTAACATAAATTATTTAGTAATCTACTTAGCTATTTTTATTTTCATTGCTTTGTCATGGCAATATAAGTAAACAACTTCAATCAAGTCTAATTCAAAATGGACGACAATATTGAATAACTTTACCAGTTTGAAGTTGTTTTAAAGCTCTATTACATTATTAATGTGAAAATTTATATTAATTTTATGAGTTTGTTAAGTAACCGAATGATTTATAAGTGGAAATGCCGATATTATCTAATTAAATATCCAATGCTTAGTATTGTTTAAAAAATTGATTATTAAGTACATCAACTGAAAGCTTGAAAATGACGAACCTACAAAACTTCCGATCCCGATCTCAAGCTTAAAGGACAAGTTCGGCTCTAAACTCGAAATTTGAGTACTCGCAGAGCCCTAGTATGCACTAAAATAACTTGGAAAATGTTTTATTGCACAATTGTTTATAATATTTCATGTTACTCTGAGAAATAAAGTTACTATCCCAACATACAATTCAATTTCTTAAGATTTTCCTCATATAAATATTTATTTTTAATGTACAAAATAGCTCAGGATAAAATAAATGAACATAATGAACATCAATGGAGTATTTTAAATGGCGATATTTTTATTGGCAAAGCTTTGTAGACCCCTAAAATATATCTTTATAAGGAAAACCTCTTTTCCTCTATCTTTTCTTATAAAACAAAAATGAGGTTTTCCCTACAAAGATGTATTAATGATATATGTGACACATAACATAAGGAAAGCCAATTTATTTTTAATTTATGTTTTGAAAGAAGTATATTTAAAAGAAAGTGAGCATATCACAATATCCACATGTTATGTTTATCTTTTTGGTTAAGTGTTTATTAATTAAAATAAATTGTTTAGTGTTAGTTTATAGCATTTGTCTACAAGAAGCAAATACCATATTTACCTGAATCCAAGATGACCACAAATCCAAGACGACCCCTGTTTTTCAATGGTTCTGGATAGGTTTTTTAAAAGTGGTAATTATTTGATCATAAATGAAGAAAATAATAATTATGGTAGACTTATTTTGTAATACTGACAACATTTTTTAAATTAACAAAATAAAACACCTATGGTAACTTAGATCTAATTAGGATTGCAGAATTGCTAAGGAATTTTTTTTTTGTCGCAAATATTGCTTTTGCATAAGAAGGATAACTTTGAAAAAGTTTCATAAAAACAATAAGTTAATTTTTACTATGACAAATGATAAACGTTAGTGTAAGTCCGAGTCTCATACATACCCTACTCCCCTAAATACAAACTTTGGAATCGACCATTAACATGTTAGCTTCTAAAACGTGACACTTTCACTTTCAGAATGATTTACAGAAACTAAAATTATATAAAGTAAAGAGATACAGGAAGAAATCAAAGGATAAGTATACACCAAACTGTTGCTTTTATAAGGAAAAGATAAATAAATTTCACATGTTACAAAAAATCTGCGAAAAAAAGCTGTGAATTACCATACATGTTAGCCGCCCTGACAGCCAAGTGTAAAAAATTAGTGATAATTAAATAAGCATCCTTTGTTATTTTTTCAAAACTGATGATCTAGGAACATCTAATTAAAGATAATAATTTTGTGGAGTTTCACGAATTAAAACTAAAGTTCGGCATCGCTAAAATTGTCTAGTAAACTCTACACGTTATCAATTGTTTGTTTAAAATCAATTTGAGTTTCCTCCTCACGTCTTACATGACAAGCGCTGGCTATGTAGGCAAGGTTTTAAGAATTAAATACGCAACAATTTGATAATTCATTATTTGTTTTTAAATCTATTTTGATTATTGTGAATGGCTGAGTATTTAATATCATAATGAAGAGATTGTAAATGGAAAAGTAATCAAAAACAGCACAACAAAATAAAATTCAATTTGATTATGCCTATCAACATCACCAACCCATTTGTGGAGTTAACCGTGTTGAATACTAAAGAGTAGTATCAAGATTTTTAGCATATAGTATTGATTATTGCGATACCAGTGGACACTATGGATATCGAGTATCGTATTGGGCCACAACTAGGTAGTAAAATAACCAGATATACTGTAATCTCTGTTATATCTCTAAAATGCGTGAAAAAGGATAAAATCTGTAAAAAAAAAAAGGCAGCCCTGCACTATTGTAATTATATTAAATAGAGATGTAAAATGTTACCTTTTGATTTAGGCCTAACCCAATCCTTGTTCTGCGATTTTAAGATGACCCCTAGATTTTAAAGCTACAAATTGGGGAAAAAACTTGTCTTGGATTCAGAATACTATGGTATATCAGAAATTTGAATAGTCAAATGTAATTTGAAAGTTTTCTCATATACATTTTCTTCCATAGTTATGTTTTTATTGTGTGAAAAAAAAATATAAACAACTAAAATATTCTAAAATTTACATGTAATTTATATTTAACATTTATCTTTGGTCTTTTGAAGCACTTATAAAAGATAGGAAAAGTCAACCAATCTACTGGTTTTTAGTTATATAGGTGCACAGAGGGTAGCCACCACCTGGACAAGCGGCTGTGGGTTTATTTAGTTATAAAAGCAAGAAATTGAGTTTTACTTGCATCCAGAATTTCTTTGTGATATGTAGCTATAATGTAGGTTAGTCTATGTAAAGTTCACAGTAAAATCTCGAGGTAAAAGAAAACTGATTATTTATATTTAGAATTTAATATCCGAGATCGAGATAAAAAAAAGGTTGTTCTGACCTTTCTTATTACTCCAAAATGTTTGGTCAGAGATTTTGTATGCACCTTGTATATCCCCTATTGTAATAAGCTACATATTTTACCTCGAGGCTTGCTGGGTGGTTGGCTGCAGTACAGCAACTGTCCGAGACTGTGACATTGGTCGGATGCTGGCAAATGGAGTCTCCCCTCGTCCTGACCATGGGGCCACGGCTTGTTGGGCCTGATAACAAACATTTATTTAACTCTTTACAAAACATTTGAGGGGTGGGCAGGAATAATATTTTTGCATCTAGTCAGATAAGAAAGGGAACAAAAACTCATCTTCAATTTGAATTTGGGTATGGGACATTGTTTTACATTTTGAGCGATTTAATGGTTTTCAAAAGATATACAGCTCTAGTTAACTATTTTAATTGTTCTAGTATGAAATTGGTAAATTCGGTATTGAAATTCAAAATATTATTTTGTCTATAGAGGGTTTAAAATGAATTATTTTTTTTCAAGGAAAAAATTATCGATCTTTTTTAATAATGAACATATTATTTTAACTAGGCATTTTTGGAACATTGACTTGGTTTATAAGATATACCAGCTTCGACTATTCTTAGAAAAAAATTATTGGAGATGAAAATCATCATTAATAAATTATTTCTCAAAGGAATACTTTTCAAAAACTAGTTTAGTTAAATTCAAAATAAACTTTTTTTTCCATAAGTGTTTGCTAATATTAGACACAGTTTGGTAAAATATAATTAAAGCTAGCCGCAGGATCACAATTAAAATAATGTATTTATTTTCTAAGGTGTTCAGTCTCTGGACTGTATTTATTTAATAATGTAAAATAGGTCTTATGTAATCATTTGTTTAAAAAATTTTCAATATAAAGCTTTATACATATTGGTTTTGTATTTTTTGTTTATTCTTCAGACGTTTTCCCGCTGTTTTTGATGGTTTCCCTCTCAGTTTTGAAAGAGTTGAAGGGGAGGGGGAAGAAAGGTCGTTTGTTTTTGAGAGAAAGCAGTTTAGTTGAGCGCGGTAGTCAGGACACATAGGATGTTTGCCAGAATGGGTGCACAATTTATGCACAAATCGGTGTCCGAGTACGAGTTGGTTGTTACAAGCCCTAAAGTGGCCTTCTTCATCAAGATACAACAAGAGTTTGAAACACGGCGCTGAGTTATCCCCTTATTTCCCCATTCCTTCCTACTCTGAACCCAGCAACCCATAAGGTAGGCCTCCATCGTCGGCGAACCTCATTTGGACGAGGTAAGCAATTCCCATAACAATTTTATTTCGAATACAGTCCACTTTACTCGTTTTCACTGGTTATTTTAATCGTTTGTTGACTGGACCGAACATAAGGAAAAGTGTGTCTACCAAGTTTAGTGTAAATCTGATCACATCTGTCAAGATTATATTTTAGTAAATTCAATAAATTAATAATGCACAAAGTGAGTACTAATTGTACACCAAGTTTTGTCTAAATAGTATAACAAATCAAATGTTAATTTTCACCACCACTATTTTTTTTATTTCAAAATATTTTGAACTAGTTTCTGTATATTTATTTTATGTATTTGGAAGACAATAGAGGAAAGGTAGATGGAAAACATATAAAAGGGAACAAACACAATATATATATATGTTTTGATATTTGATAGCCATAGTAAAATCACTTTGTATTTTTAAGTTCAGTTAAAATCAAACCATTGTGATACTTATAAAGCGTCAAACTTACCAGCACAAATCATTAAGTTACATTGAATATTCCTATCCTCCAAAATCCAATTCGAAATGGATAAAAAACTAAACCCATGGGTGCCTTAATAAGTAGGTAAGTGTTTCAAGCTTTAACAAGATCTACAAATTAGTTTAAAAGTTATTAAGGGGACACACACATTAGTTATTTTCCCTATTAACTACGAATAAAACTATAATTATATCTCAAGCAAAGTAAAAATTTTAATACAGTGTTTCTGCAATGATGTATATTATTTTGTTTCACAAATCTTATGATAAAGATAAAAATATGACGTATTTTATTACTTTCAAAGTGGATTCATTCACAGACACAAATATTTATTTCCCTTTCAAGGTGATATATATTTTAGGGTGCAGTTTATTCTCGGATTAGTAATTAAATTAACATAAGAGGGCCTTTTTCTTAGCACCACCTGTTACTACCTGTCCTGGTTATACACATGTATTATTATAATAATTATTATTATTATTATTATTTAGCACCGTGTCTTACTACCCGGTCGGGTTATACGCTTACACATGTACTTATTAGGTTAATTTATTAGGGATGAGAGAGGTTGAATTTAGAGGAAATATACCCCCACTTATGTGGAGGGAGAGTGAAAAAACATTTAGGGAAAACCACACTCAGTATATCCAACCAGGATTCCAAGCCCCAATTTCCCTGTCACCAACACTCTGGTTTATTGTGAGAGTGATGCCTTAGACCATGAGGGCAGCAAAGCAAGTTTTTTGATGCAAATGTATGTGTTTTAGATGTATTTCATGCTGAAAATAAAATGTAACATTGATATAAGGCCCTTAGTTGTAATTTGAATCAGTATAATTTTTTCCCCCTTAGTTTGGGGACACATGCCTATTTGTAACACATATATTTGATTCAAAAATATTTGTAATTTCATCTGCACACCCCTATTTGAAAATAAAAAATATTCCTAGTACAAGTACAATAGAAGTGACCTGAAGTTGTTTAGGACCGGAGGAAGTGGATCCAGCCATAGGTTTGATGTTTGCTGTAGGAGGATCCACACTGCTCTTATCTGCTCCAGTGCTTGTCGAAGGTTTGGAGCCCTTAAACAATTGCAAAATATACTGGGTCAAAACACATACAAGTTAAATTATTCCAACTCTGGAGCTTTAAGAAATACTCGACTCGAATGATAAAACCCAAGCTCGCAGACAGCTAGAGTTTACCCTTTCACACTGATAAATTAACAGCCGGGAACTGGATGGATGATTTCACTGGAATGACCATATCCAACCGACTTTGAATATAAAAAAAGCTGCAGAAAACTGAGCCTCTAAGAAGAAGTGTAGAATTAATGTATAACATATCAAGCTTTAATTAAAACAACATTTAAGAACAAATATTTAAAAAAATGAATTCTAATATAAAAAATTAATTTGTTATTAATCATTCTACTTTTTGAATAAAAAGTAGGTTTAATGTTAAATCTAGTTTGTTTTTTATGAATATCTATTGGAGTTTTCAGTTAAAAAATGTAAATAAAATATAATAAAATATTTCAAATTGTTACACTGACTCTGCCCGGCTACTTCATTATGCTACCCGGCTGGCAACATTTTCTGGGGAGAACCTGAGTTACTATTTGTATTTTATATTATTCTACTATAGTCTATATTTATCTCTTATGTTCACAATTTTTTCCAAGATTTGAATTCAAAGGTAAAAGGGAGATTCGGATTCGTAAAGTATTGAATTCGACCACTACTCTAATTCTTGATGTAATGTAAATTAAAAAACCTAGGCCTCATGAAACTATTAGAGATGTGTAGTTTTAATCAAGTATGTTTGGTAAGAATATAAATAAATACTAAAAGTAGATTTTAAGATCTGGATAAAAGAAAATTTTTGAATAAAAAACTCAAGGTGTGAATTTTAATAGCAAATTTTACAGTAAAACTAATCTGAATCAATAAAAGTGAGCCATTGTCTTGTCCATAAGAGTACCAAAAACATTTCACAACTGAGGCAGTGTGTATGACCACCTCTTATATTTTAGTTACAACATCTCTAAAAATATTAGGCGTAGTTGTATAATTATTTTTTATTTATGGCACAAAAACCACAAGTTGTTATTCCAAATAAAAGCATTTGCGTGATGAGACGTGTTTCCATGCAAACTAGTGTGGTGCATAATTTGATATTTAAAAGACCATTTTATGATTTTTTCCACTGAAATTATGTTTTCCTGCCTTAAATCTATTCAGGGATAAATATTTCTCTCAGTTATGTATAGTGTGGTTATGTAATTTAATGGCGCTAAGTTGTGTTATAAGGTAGCTATACAACAAAAGTGACTAAAGTTACGGCTATCCATATGCTTAACGGAAGATAAGGTTAGATTAGATTCAGTATATAACAACTTACAAGTAATATCAAATGGGACAAACACTCACCAACCAAGCGGCCCGCTCTCGGAAGACCTACGCACGACTCACACCACTAACATCGACCTCCGCTCTCCAGAGTAATCCCCGTCTGATTGAGCGGCGCGCTCAAGTCAACTGACCGCAAGAGTCGAACACGTGTCCAGCCAGCCAGAAAGAAGAGTTCCGTGTCCGGCCGCGCGTAGCGTCTGGGCGCTTCGACTATGTACTCGAACCTACTGGCTCCTTCGATTGCTATGTTCTCCAACCTTCCAATTCCTTCGGTCCTTTCCCCCCTCTGAGAACTATCTGTTGTATATATACGACTACGCCGGTAATGTAAATTTACTTACTACACCACAATCTTATGTATAAGAGGTGAGAACGGCGACTAGGTCTCGGGGATTGTTGTTATTCAAGTCATAAATTCTGTTTCGGCTTCATGGGGGGGAATGTATTCAAAATTACCCTTTTGGATTTTAAATACTTTAAACTCATTGTTAATTTGAAATTGCTATGCCATGCGCTTCCCACGGCATGTAGAAAGGTCGTCACCCATCTAAGCTGGGATTCAAACCCAAACTTTATTGTTAGTTACAATTGTAAATACGTGTTTATTATTAAAGCGCACTGAGTGTGTCAGCGCGCCCCGGGTTCGAAACCCGTCTTATAAACTTCTCTTTCTTCTATTTAATGACAGCTGTTTCAATCAAATTAATTGCTGAAAGTAGTATGATGAAGCAAGACTTAGCTTACTCTTGCATTAGAGGGTTGTTGTATTGATGTGCCGCCAAGCTAATTATGAACGGTTCAAATATTAAACTGTACACTATACTTGGTTGTCGTCACGTCGGATTATGCAGTTAGGCCTTATGCCTTGTTTTGGAAATCAATGTACTAAGTATTAAGTTAAGGAACCAAGAAGCTAAGGTCCATAAAGTTAGTTCGATACCAGAGATCCTAGATTTTGTATAATGTTATTTGAATATTGAGCCAAACACGTTTAGTGTCGTTTTTTGTAACCATTCAGATGTTGATTTGAGATTAATTGTCTTGATGAATAATAGAGAGGTGCGCTTCACGCACGATGTGTGTATTCTCAAATATTGTAATATTGTTGTTTCAATAATAAAATTAATTTTGTCCAATCAGGTGGTTAATTTGCCTGATTTTCAGCCTTCCTCACCCTATAGATATTGATAGATATAAAAGGGGGGGTAGCAAGTAAATTAATAATATTTTTAATGAAAATTAAATTGAGAGTTGGCCCTTAGCAGTAACTTTTTACAATTTTTCCTGAGAAATATTTTTTCTCGCCTGAAGTTTGAGATCCACCACAGCGCTAATAATAATGTATGTGAACGTGTCGATGTAAGAAAAAAGTAAAATCTTCTATTTTCCGTTTAATGCCTATTTTGCATTTGCATTTGCAATAAAAGCTTCATATTTTAAAGAAGTGACCATAAAACCTCACTGATTAGCACATGTGTAAGGTTAAAATAACAATGTTGCCAGTAACTATTCAATGGGCCGAAGGTAATCAATCTCTCCTTATCTTGATGAACAGGTGATTACTAAACTTGGAATTGAGCCAATAGCTTAGGTGATGCTTTCCTTTCAAAGGATAAATTAATATCATGTGAAAGAAACGTACTTGTGTTTTTTCGAGCAAACGCTGGAGTTGGTTACTTCTTTGCGCCATTAGCTCCATCTCTCTCATCAGCCGGTCTTTTTCTTGCTGCTTCTCTGCTCTAAGCTCAGCATTTTCCTTGTCCAGCCGGGCGATGCGAGCCTCATAATGAGCCTTCAACCGAGGACTCTCATCTCCTAAACACAGGACAACATTTACAATACAATGTCACACTCTTACATGTTAATGAACATTCAGTATATATTGCCTGAGTTGATTCAGGTGGACTTGGAGAAGTATTAAATAATTTGTGTTTAGGTAGGTATAAAACCTCAAATCCTGTGATTACTTAAGGATATTTGATATTCGAGGATTCGAGAAAATTTCGGATTTGAGACTCACTCAGATTATTAAAATATATTTTCAATTTTTAAATTGAAATTTGTTTTAGGGCTGTAATACTGCTTATTGGTGGTTCATAACCATTTATAATTATAGGATAAACTTAACAGACCCCAGAGCAGTCATTTAACACTTAACTGAATGTGTGACTGTTATAATGGAAGAATTATAAGAAAAAATGTTAACATTTAGTTACTATTTGTATTTTATACTATTCGATTTTATATATATATATATTCTTTTATGTTCATAATTTTTTCCAAGATTCGGATTTGAAGGTAAATTGAAGATTTGGATTCGACCCATTTCCAAACTTTGAAGGCTTTAGGTCACGGGTGTAAAACTAGTTTGATCAATAGGGCAGCATTAAAAAAAATGGACACAATCAGAAATAATGAAAACTAATTTTAATACTATATATTCATAAAAAAAAGTAATCATATAAGATATTAGGAGTCACACTTTATTTTTTCCCAGAAATTTAAAACTTTTATTTGCAACCGACTTACTCATCAGCTGATCTACCCATTAATGGCCAACCAAATCAAATTAAAATGATGCCTTTATAAACATTCTTTGTTTACATTTACATTAGAGACAAATAAAGTTACTATTTATTTGGTGAGCAAAATATTACAGCTCCCACTTTTTATGAAACACCTGGCACTCCTCTTATATTTTACAATTTAAAGGCTATAAAATGAACATTTTGAGGGTCACACCATTTGAAGCGTTATTAAAAATTCCTCTTTTATAAAATCTGATAAAATATATTTCAGTTTGAATGTTTTCAAAGACACCTCTTATCCCCTGGCGTAGGAAAATACTAACAAAAGAAATTCCGATATTTCACCATTCATTTAATAGTCCTTTCTTGTATGCACTGCTTTTTACATGGCGTCTACTTAACTTGACCAATGAAATTCCAGACTTTTTCCCTGATTTCCCCTGATCATTTTATAAAATTCCCCGGCTAAAAAGTATGTCACATCCTTCTAATTTTTCCACCTCCCCCCTCATTTTTCTATTAATCTTTTTTTATGAAAAATAATAAGTTTTAAAATTTAAATAAACATATTTTTTAAATTTGTATTAACATTGTTTATTAGGAATTATAAAATTTATTACACAGCTACAAAAAAAAACTACAGTTCAAATAACATTATTATTTATTGTTTTAATGATTATTATATTTCATATTTTGAGTAAAACCACATTTTCCCAAATTTTTATTGTAATTTACCAAATTCGCGGCTTATTTCCGTTTTTCCCTGATCACTTCAAATTCCCGGCTAATTCCCGTTTTCCCTGATTTTCCCGGATGGTAGACACCCTGTTTTTAATATACAAGATTGAGGTGTTAAAATACCACTTTACCCCTTCTATACCATCTGTTCCTGGGTGCTAGCATACTCTTAAGCTTTAAATTAATACCATTGTCTTGGGAGTTCCCTGCAACGAGATTTCCACACTAATGTTATCAGCTAAGTTTCTAGGAAGAGAGGCAAGGATGAGTCACAGGCCACTGTTCACTTCCACTCTCTCACTTGCCATCTATATTTACCTCTTTCTTACTCACCAACTTAGTACAGTCACATTTATGAAAAGAGTCAGGTCCAAAAGTTTAACATGCCTACTATAGGTCAAAGTTCAGTAGAATCTTTTTTGTTTTGTTATGTCGATGACTTAGGGTTTACTTTTATTTACTCAAATTAATTTAATATGTATGATGTTTTACTGTGTAAATGGTTATTAAAATTCACACCATGAATGTTTAATATAAGATTTTTTTTAGTCAATATTAAAATCTATTTTCACAATTTATTTATATTCATAATAAAAATGCTTGATTAAAATTACACAATTATAATAGTTGAATTGGGTATAGGTTTTGTATTTTACCTTACTCAACATTTGTTGGATAAAATAGTAATTAGTTTTTATTTGAAAACCTTACAAACTTAAAATAAATTTAAATAATAATTTTAGTAGGGTTCTACAAGTTTACCCAAGTTTTTTAATTCAAGTCAATCTCGAGCTTGGGTTGAATAAATATATGATTTTAAAACTTAAATTAGTAAAAACCAATATGTATTAATATTATTATAATTACTTGGAAGGAAACAAGAGACATTTATTTAAATAAAATATGTTTTTAACTTATTTTTAAATAGTTAAATAAAATCAAGCCATAGAAAATCGTAGAATTAAATTTTAACTATAAATATAATCAATCTCGGGAGCTTTTTAAAATACTTGGCTTGAGTTGACTCGACTGAAAAAAACCCCAGCTCGCAGACCCCTACAATAAACTGTAACAGTATATATCATGCTTCGTCCAGCAAAAACTTTCTGAAATTGCAATAAGCTTTTAATTTTATCATCAAATTGATTTGTTTTTTTAAATTGGAATGAATGAGAAGGCAAAGGTGAACCAAAGTAAAGATCTAGAGAAAAAATATAAAGCTTAAATTGGAAGATTATTTTTAAAAATTTCTCATTTTCCAACCCCTTAAAATTATTATTTCCCAAACAAAAATGGCCATAAGTAAAAATACAGGGATATTTGAGATCTTTTATTTTTCATGCAGAACAAGGGTCGTATTATGTGATCTAAGCCATACTATATTGAAGCCAATAGGGTAAATGCCATTCATTTTTACAAACTCCCAAATATAGAAATAGACCCCATCACCGCTGCAATTATCGCTGAACAGCTTTACTCAAAAATCAAAAGAAAACCATCCCTCATAAAAAGCAAGCCTATAAAAAGATAGCCAATCAGAAACTTTAAGAACCCGTGAAATAATCCCTTAATTATCAATTAAATAACATATTTGTTAAAAGAGCATTTTGGTAAATGTTCCCAATTCAGCCTATTCATTTTAGAAATGGAATAATAATTATCAGTAAGTTTTATTGTCAAATGAGTTCGTACCTCTTCCTTGTATTTCTGCCAACTGTCGAGCCAGGTTATTCTTCTGTTCTGTGATTTGTAAAATTTTTTCTCGAGCATTCTTAAGAAGATCCTTGGCTTGTTTGGAACGTTCTTCCCGTTCCATAGCCGCAGTCTTCATGATTGCATTTTCTTTCCGCAGGCTCTCATTCTCCACCTGAGTACTGGACACCTGCACATGAACATATTGTTTTAATACAAAGCTAAGGGACTAAGGGCCGGTATATCACTCCCGGATAAATATTAATTTGGCTGATACATATTTTTATCTGGAGGAAATCGAGGTTTGAATCTCAGCCAGGTGTACCGGGGGTGGTTTTTACAAAATTATTTTCCATTCTCCCTAGGCGTTAAATGCGGGCACACGTCCTATAAATATAGCCTTCCTAATCCCTAGAGCTATCAGCTTAGTACATAGGCGTATAACCCGAACAATTAGTAAGACACAATGCTAAGATAATTAAATTGCGTGACTAGCAATATTCTGTGCTATCCAACCTTTTGGGTTAGGTCTATTTTTTTTTATTTAGCACCGTGTCTTACTACCCATTTGGGTTATACGCTTAAGTACTAATTACGCTTATGGGTTAGGAATTGGGAAGGTTGAATTTAGAGGGAGTGAACCCGCATTTGCGTGGAGGGAGAGTGGAAAACCATTTAGGAAAAACCACCCTCAGTTCACCCGACCGAGATTCGAACCTCGATCTCCCCGTCCTCAGCGGTTGAGCTCAACACGACTAGCGCATTAGCCAACTACGCCACCGAGGTGGGTATTAGGTCTATTGATAACTTTTTTTTTTAAGTGAACCTAAAATGTTTATATATTAATTATATAATATATCTCTATAAGGAAAACTTCCTTACACTTAAAGAGACTTTTTTTTTTAATTTTATTTTATTTGTAAGAAGTTATAAGAAAGATAGAATAAACATATAAAAGGGACGAACACAATATGGATTTTACAATAAAAAGAACACAGTTCACACTTTACATCACTATCAATGGACAAAGAGGTAATGGCTGCCTCTTGAAGAAAAGTGGTTGTTAACACCCAATGCCATGACCTAAGCTTAATTCTACCAGAACTCATTAGGAGGAAGTGTAACACGCACAACACAACTTCCTAAAAGAGAAAACACAAAAGTGAGAAAAAGGAAATGGCACTTACTTTAACATATAAAAGGAACAAATCACAAGGGACAGACACAGGATGTGGACATTGGATGCAAATATGTAATGTAATATAATAATTTGTCTTCAAAACTCTTTAACTCATCTTTACCCAAGTATCTCTCATCCTTAGTTTCAGCTCATAAAAAACAACATAGGCTTAATGCACATGCTAGCAACTCTTTCCTTCTTGGCAAACCCGTCCACAAATCCCAGTTAGCTCTCAGTCCTTCCCTGTGGGTGTAATGACATCGATTTTTCCGTCCTTGTTAATATTTAAAATCATATTTTAAAGTAAATATTTTCATTGTTCTTATTTTCAGTTATTTTAAATTAAATTCATCTTTTCTAAATGACAGCCATGTTTCTATTTTTCTTTCTTTTAGCTGCACTTGTTCGAAGCGTGGTTTATTTCCGGGTTGTATTATGCAGTATTTAAGACCAGGTGCATAATTAAGCCATGCCTATTTTTAGTTTTCGTGCTCAGATAAAATAACCTCATTGGTAGATGGAAAGAAATCCAAGTAGTGATCTGGGTTTGAGAGTACAAAACTATGGCGAATACAGACCCAAGCCTTGAAAGACTGCATATATTTGAACTCATCTTCCCAGATGAATTGTCATGTGGAAGAGACGTATTTTGTACTATCGTGATAAAATGTATATTATCAACATGTTCGAGTGTTAAATAGTGTAACAAAGAATACATATGCATTTAAATAAATATCAACACGTGAACAAGTATTTTTCTTAAAGTAACATCCTATCAATGAAATTCAATACGAGAGCTGAAATACGACAGACAAGAGCTTTCCAGATGGCACCCTTAAGTAGGATAAGAAACTAGGACGACGAACGGTTCATAACAAACGGAGCCCAACCCGTGGTTCGTTACATGGGGACATCATGAGCATAGAATGAGTTACCTACTAACACCAAAAATGTGACTATGCTAACTGCATTAAAAAAATATATTTACATATGCACATTATAAGAACTTAGCTTTGAGCTTTTGTCTTGAGTAGTTATGAGGACAATATTGATAAATGTGTGTATGTGTGAATAGTTTCTAAATTAATTGTTTGTAATCACTAATCTTTTATATAATTTGATAAGACCATTTCTAGTAATTGAAATTATGATTTAACCGGTTATGACAAACCAACACTCATTCTAAAGGTTAAAGGTCCAGAATGTCGGCAAAAATAGTAACCTAAAATTAAAACCCAATTTTCCTCTCCTTCTGTGTGCACAGTGGCTCATCTGTACAATCATTCTTCGTTTACATCTTCATGGAAACCATTATTTGTGTGTCATTGTATTAAAATCTGTAAATAAAATATTTCTCTTTTGTTAAAAATAATAACTCGATTCTTACTCGAGTGGTTTGGTGCCCAAATAGATAGAGAGCCAGAAAAGGGGTCAGGTTTAAAGTTTTCATCCTGGCGTGAAGGAGGAAAATGTACTTTTCGATTCAAATTAAATAGGGATGTCAAACTTGATTGCTTGATACACTCGATTCTTACTGGTATAGAAAGAATCGAGAATCAATATTATTATTAAGATTCTTGATACTTCCGATTGTTGGCTTTCGATGAAAGTACTAGCGACTAAGCAAAGAGGCAAAATTCAGAATGGGTAACAATAATTGATTAACTCTGTTAGTTCAATGGTTGTTTCACTTAAATATAGGCAAATTGTAAATGTACTCAGAAAAACTTGAACCTACTTTGATGGTAAAACATGACCATTATGTGTCAAAAATGAGTGGAGACGATTTTAACTTTGCTATTTGGGTTTTGACAATTATTTATCAAACATTATTTTTTTAAATTATTTATAAGGTTTTGAGTCAGTGAGGCTTTATTTGTAGGTAAGTATATATACTACTGTACTCCATAACTCCTAATGCTTTATTACTTGGTAAAATGGATCCTTTTCTTTGTTAAAATTAAAAATAGAATTTTTTAAATACTATTTATATATTTTTTAGTTTTTTGCTATGCGAAAGTTGAATAAATATATTTTTACATGAAGTTTGATTATATGAAAAATAATGAAATCGGAAATGTTAGAAAATCAAAAAAGTTAAGTTGAACTTAAGAATCGGAATAGAGGAAAACAGGTATTGTGACGGCTCTAAGACTATACACTGAAAGATAAACATCCATGTAAATTTGATAACTTTGACAAGTAAACTTTTAACTAAAAAGTTGAGTGAGGGCTTATTATATAGAACTTTCACTAATAAAAGTTTAGAATACATTTTTGTGCAATGACCTCTTTGTTGGATTTTCTCACTCTCTAACCTCTCCTCTAATTACATCTCAAACCAGAAGAGAGAAGAGAAAACAATTAGTCATTCTGCACCAAACACATGATGGCAGGCAAAGCAATAATCTTTTTCAAGAAACTTGAAATTGAGAGCCAATAAATCTGTCGTTCTCGATCCCAAGCTCAAGTTGGTGTTTTAGGCTTGGCTCAAAAATCGGAATACTTGAAAATCCCTAATTTATTTACATTTTGTAGTATGAACTATTTATTAAGTTAATGAAGGATATATGATTGAGATAAAATTTATATTAATTTATCAATTAACTATTATTATAAGTATGGTTATTTGTATTAAATTTTCTGATTCATTCATTTTTAGGATTTATTTTATTAATAGGCCTATTTTGGTTCATTATTTTAAAATTAAAATACATATATTAGCTATGAATAATTTCTTAGTTTGGTTAGTTGTTACACTTTAAAATCGCCAAAATAAATAAACTAAAGGAGTATACCAAATGTGTTGGTATCTTGACTATCATTTAAACTCATGGTACAAGCCATGCATCTAAATTAAAATAAAAACGAGCCTAAGCTAATAAAAGGTTGAAACAAATTACTTGGTCAGTGAGCTCCTTGATTGTGTCGGTTGACCTATCTTCATTCTCCTTAATCCTCTGTTCCACCTCTCTTCTCCCTTCATTCCTGAACTGTTCCTGAGCCTCCGGCGACACCTCGGTACTCAGGGGACTTTGAGAGGCTATCTCTTCTGCCTTTTTCTTCTCCTCATATTGAAGCTTGTACTTCTTCGCTATCTTGCGGATCTTTAAAACCAACATATATTTGGTAAGTATCGGAATATAAACATGAGAGAATTCGTTGTTTTAATTCGGAATCATAGTGAACTTATATTTAACAAACTAAATTAATAATGAATATTAAAAAAAAATGTATGCAATGGGTCTTTAAAACAAAAGTCAATCAATCAATCAATCATTTTTGGATTTTGGGCAGTTAGACATATTTTGTGCTATTATTTTCTTTAATCAAAAACTTAAGCTAGTTACTATCAGTGATCATAAACTATAATGTCCAACCACGAATACCATGAGAGCACCAATCAACTTTGGTCTAATTTGTCTAACAATGTAATTACCTATATTTGCTTGTTTCAAATGTCAGCTAGCAGAAGTTACTACCCATACCTCCTTGTTGCAAAGGTAGTAGGCAGATTGTTTTATTACCTGCATTTCCTTGTTGCGAATGTCAGCTAGCAGTGCCTCCTTGGCCCCTAGATCCTCAGTGATAGTAGCCAGTTCCGCGTTCTTCTTGAGGAGTTGAGACTTGACCGAATCCAGCTCTTGCTGTAGTCGAGTTGTTCGCTGCTGTGCTTGTTCCAATTCTTCTGACAGTCGCTTCACTTCCTCCGCTTGCTGTTTGCACTGAAAACATAGCAACAATCCTCATTTACAATTTTATTAAATATGAGAGGAAGTATATTATTTTAATTAAAGATGGCAACTTTAAGGCCCAATCTTACAATGTCACGTTAAAGTCCTCGTAATTTAACCGTTCGTAAAGTCTAACCGTTGGTTAAATTTGGCGTTGCGTTTTACAATACTATTTTGATGTTCTCGTTAAGTTACGGACGGGTGCCTTCCATTTGTTCTTATCATTAAGCTTCTCGGAGCACTAGATTTGCTACAAAGCTTTTGATTGGCTTAATTTGAACCAATAGATTGTAAGTAACTATTAAATGTCTTTAAAGTTATGGAGTTGTTAGGAAAACAGATTAAAGTACAATGCATGTTTATGTTGTTGTTTATAACACGTCATGTTATTCAATAATCCATATTCATA
>CABFWB010005031.1:9817-50500 GCA_902151455.1 Timema bartmani
TTTTTTTTTTTTTTTTTCATCGAGAAAGGGAGAGTAAATTCTCTAATTTTTGTACTCTCTGACATCACCTAGAGCGAAGAATTAACTTTCTAGTGTGATGGGTGAGTATCATTACACAATGACATCTACCCAAGAGAGATGAGCTTAGATGGGGACGTCACGGAGGATCTGTTACAACATCAACTCAAGCGCTTCATCAAATAAATTGGTCAATTCAGAATAAATCATAAAGTTTAGTAGCTGTGTAATATTTTAACCTCCTGATAAATCATCTTCAACTGCTAGAAAGGAGGGGCATTTACTTTAAATACATTACGTCACATAACGAAATCTATTTGCGTTAACTTATAAACTTTATAAAAACCCATGGTCAAGAATACCACAATTATTTCATTCACTGCGTCTCATGACCCATTTGGTCTGTACGCATTTTCACATTTATATTATCAACGTTATCATGGCAAGAATTAGGAGGTTAGAGTTTTAGAGGATATGTACTTGCATTTGTGTGGAGTTGGAGTGGATAAAATATATTGGAAAAAAAACACCTTAGCATATCCAAATGGGATTCAAACTCTGATAATCCCATCACCAGCCAACCAGACTAAGTGAGCTTTACATTTCATAGTGTATCCAAACCTATTGTAGAAAATTAACAATGACATACCTTTATCGGTAGGCACATCGATTGTCGTAAAGCAAGCTGCTCCATTCTGCTTTGACAGTAATGAGAAGGATGGGGTTATTATCGCGGTTTAGTGTATTATAATTGCCTATTGCTATTTAGTTCACAATTTTATCTTCCCACAAGTGTGGGTACAATTCATATAAATTAAGTATTGGTCAATAGCATGTGATAAGAGCTAATGGACATTAAATTGTGGCTTTAAAAAAACACTTTCCCACACAAACTGCATTTTACAGTTAAGAGTCCATTTGGGGGATGTTTAAAAGTATATTTGGTTTTACTTCCACCAAATTTTGTTCTTAAAATATTATTTAAACATTATCATACCAAATATTTTAACTAACACCAATAAACATATTAACTTCATTTATAGTGTTAAAGGCAATGAAACTATACAAAAAAAATTAATTTTGATTTTTTTTCATGGATAGTATAGCTTTAGATAAATATATTTAATACTAGATTTTATTTGTGCAAGAGTTTCACGGGAACATATATATCTTATCTTAAATAAATAATAGTCTTCCTCTTGGTAAAAAATCGATCACATCCCATCGCCAATTATATATGCAAAAAAAACCAACAGTATTGTTATTTCATTGGTTATATTTCGATGCTTAGAGATAGTTTCATCTTCTGCTTTAACACAAACTAAGAATTTACTTCCTAATTTTAAAAATTATGCCATTTTTTAGCAGGCTTTAAGTAGGCCTATTTAAGGTCTAGTTTGGAATTTGTTTTAATTGCCACATCTTACTTTTTGTTCAGGTTATACGCGTGTATTTTTATTTACTATAATGGGATAGGGAATAGAAAGGAAGCATTTGAAAGGTAATATATCCGCATCAACTTAGAAAAAGAGTAGGAAACCATTTAGGAAATCCACTCTCAGAAGACCCGGCAGGGATTTGAACAACAATATCTCCGTCATCAGCAGGCCAATCTAACACGAGAGTGACGCCCCAGACCGTTCGGCCAATGAAGCAGGTTGGTTGGATACCAATGAATTAATAAATTAACACTTGTATTATATTAAGTATTTTGTAAATTTATAATTCATGTTAATAACAGTGTATAAAGGTATGAAAATACATACAGGTGGAGTTCTTTCTGTAATTACTTGAAATATTAAAACATGTCATAAGTGATGCCAATAATTATTTAAAAACTAGTTATAGTTGATGCAAATGTATATGGGCTATATCTAATCTATTTATTTTCATAGCTCTGCGTCTTACTAACCGCTCGGGTTGTACGCTTATGTTACGCTAATGGTTCTAGGTATGAGGAAGGCCATATTAAGAGGAAGTGTACTTGAATTTGCATGGAGGAAGGGTAGATTTTTTATTGGAAAGAACACCCTCAGTACACCCGACTGAGAATCGAACTTTGATCTCCCCGTCAACGGCAGTCTGGTCTATTGCGAGAGTGACGCCTTAGTCCATGCGGCCAGTGAAGCGGGTTCCAATCCCTCTTAATCCTCCTTACGAGTAAGGGGTCATCCATAAACCATGTAGATCCATTAAGAGGGGAGGGGGAAGGGAGTGGTGAGCTCTAATGTGTACATTGCGTTACATGGAGGGGAGGGTGGTTACATGGAGGGGAGGGTGGTTACATGGAGGGGAGGGTGGTTACATGGAGGGGAGGGTGGTTACATGGAGGGGAGGGTGGTTACATAGAGGGGAGGGTGGTTACATAAAAATGTTTCGTAACACAGATCTAAAAATTAAATTATAATGTTTAAATAATATTATCATTGTTCATGTTTTCACCGTTGATAAACCAACTTTTAGGTAACTTCCGAATATATTTGGTGTTTAAAATGAAAGTTACTTTTGTTTCACAATATTTCAAACGCACCTCGGTGGCGCTGTCAACCCACTACTACGAATAAATGTTGTCTCTGGCTTCTTATTTTCTGCACAGCAGTGTTCAACTATTTATTTATGGTGTTAAATTAACTGACTAGCTCATGTGAGTACATGCCAAAAAGAAAACTCTTATGTGATTAATATTAATAACAAAACAATAATAGAATACATTTACAATATTAAGTCCTAAAGACTAATAACTTAATACACTTTCGTCGGTAACACACACAATAATCAGAAACCAAATATAGGTTTTGATTGCTTCAATTTACTAGGAACTAATCCAAGAAACCATGAGAACAAGCTGCTTCGGTGGTCACATGTTCTGAGGTGTCACTATTGCAATAGACTGGACTGCCTATGACGTTAATCCTGATCTGGTGTGCAGAGAATATTTTTCCTAAATTACTTTCCACTCTAACTACATGCAAATGCGGGTACACTTGCTTTAGATTAAATCTTACTTATCCATAAAACATTAGCACAATTAGTTGATAAACGTACAACCCTAAAGGGTAGTAAGACGTGTTGCTAAAAAAATATAGGATGTAAATAAATACTTCCAGTGCCATTGGCTAGTGATCAGACAATAGCCTTCCGGGTCAGATTAAATTAAGTATGCACATAAACAGTAGACCCAATTAAAAGATATATCAATCAGTGGTAGGGAACCAACTTATTTTTCTAATAATACATTTTAAGTTCTTCTAGGAATTGAATCTTAGGTGGGATGGCAAGAATTGTGAGTTAAGGCCAATATTTTTGCATTTTTTTTATGACAAAAATTCTTTTTTCGGAAATTCTCCAATAAAAACATGTTCTTGATTATCTGTCAAGGAACACTGTCGTTCTAGAATTTAATGACAACTTTTGCGCTTCTTTTAAAAATTCTTTTTTTTTTTAGCGCCATGTCTTACCACCCATTCGGGTTATATTTACGCCTATGTATTAATTACACTAAAGTGTAAGAAATTAGGAAGGTTAAATTTAGATGAAGTGTACCCGGATTTGCGTGGAGGGAGGGTGTAAAACAATTTAGGAAAACTGCCCCTAGTGCACCTGACTGGGATTAAACACTGATCTCCCCGTCTCTGGCCATCTAGTCTAACACAAGAGAAGTGCGTTAGAGATATGCGGCCACCGAATTAGGTCTTCATTTAAAAAGTATCTTATCAAATGCTATTAGGCTCATGACCAATTTTCAAGAACTGTTTAAATTACAATGTGTAGAAAAATATACTATGGAGCAATATTTAATTTAATTTTTATAAAAAAGTGTTTTACTATTAAAACTGTAAAAACACTGCCCTTTCCTCACATCCCCTTCCATTCCACCTCCATCGTGGAAAGCTTTAATGTGAAGGCTAGGGTGATGGAAGAATAACTTATTTCCATTGTGTGAAAGGGTCTTCTTGTGAGAACTGAACACTGTTTTCTAACCCACAGGGCCATTCAAGCCGGGCACGTGGAACAAGGAAGACTCTTCGCCACAAATTCGCTTCTTAGCACGCGTTTATTCGTGAGTTTAGCTGGCGGTGGTGATTGTAGGGAGAACTAGCCTTAACGATCGGGCTCTGTGGCTCCCTTGACACCTTCAGAAAAAGCTACTTGTAAAAATGAGAGAGACTCACTTGCTCGGAGCAGGGGAAAGTCATATAACAGCTACACAGGAAATGACACACTTTACCTTCTGTATGGCTCCATTACTGTACTGCCAAAACTTTTTACATAGAAAGAGAAGTTATTTTTCTGAATTAAAATTATAGTTTATTTTGCAGTGATATCGTGAAAATTAACAAAATTTAAGAAACATAAACCTAAATAAGATCATTGTAATATTATCATAACTTCTTATGTAATAATCTGAATTTAATAATAATTAACTTAACTTAATTATAGCTTTATTTCTTTCAATATTTTTTTATCACCACGCCTTACCATCTGTCCAGGTAAGCACATTTATGATGAGTACTCTAATGGGGTAGGGCTGAGGAAGAACGTATTTTAGAGGTAATAAACCCGTATCTACGTGGAAGAAGAGTGGGAAACCATTTAGGAAACCCACCCTCAGTGGACCCAACCGTACTCGAACCCTGAACTCCCTGTCATCAGCAGGCCAGTCTAGCAAAGAGAGTGACACCTTAGAGCTTAGACCATTCGGCCACTGAAAAGGATTATCAATAATGACTTTGCATACTTCCAATATATATTTACAATAACTCTCCTTATTTATAATAGTTATAACTGTTTCATTATTAATAATAATTCGAAAATTAGCATAGTAAAATATTTATATATATAATATAACATTTTGAATATATAATTGTTCAAAGGACATATATAAAACAGTATAATATAAATGTCTTAAATATTATAATAAAATACAATATTGCTTTAAATTATTATGTAGTACATCTTGGAGAGTAGTTGGACTTTCGTAAAGAATGAAGTAGTATCGAAAGAGTCAAAGATGGCAGTATATAAACGTGCGTTAACGCCAGCATTGTTTTATGGATGTGAAGCGTGGATTTGTCAGTAAAAACACAAGAGTAAGGTGAATGTGGTTGGAATGAGATATCCAAGAAATGTATGTGGAAAAGCTCGTATGGACAGAATAAGTGATGAATAGGTGCTGAAAGATTGCTCTTTGAAAGGGAGTCCAATAGTTCAATGTGTAAGAAGTGTCTTACGTTGTTCTGGGCATTTTGAGAGGATGAGTGTGGATCGAGTGACGAAACAAATATATGAAGGTAGAGTGTGCAGATCAAAAGGAAGGTGTAGGCCATGGAAGACGTGGCTAAATAATGTAGACGGATGTGTGAAAAAGAGAATCATTAAGAGTTTTAAGAATAAATTAGCAAGTATTACTCAGTGTATGTATGTTGTTGAAGCGAAGAGACTATACAAGAATAAGGAAGTTTGGAGAGAGATAGTGAAGATAGATTTGGTACAGAGTTGTTTTTGAGCTACGTATATACACAATTTCTTGCCTACCTCATAAAGGAACGGCGTCATTAGGTATATATGTAGCTATGTATGTATACAAGAATTACGTTAAAAAATATACATAACATAATTAAAAAAATTAAATTTAAAAACATTAAATAACCTGTATTTGTTCTAAAATACTGCATTTAAACTTAAAAACTTAACAAAAGATTTTTTTTTTTTTTTGTAAAAATGATTCCAAATTTAGATTAAACTAGTGCGTTTTTATTTGAGTGCTCCCGATAAAGATGGTTCAGTTTGAATTACATTATAAAAGCATTTATTTATCTATCCGAAAAAGAGCAAATCTTAAACAACAGATCTCCTTAATCTAAGATACTAGACCTATTTCCTGAAAATTGAAAAATTACACCTGGACACGGGAATTTAACCGGGGACCTTTGGCTTAGTATGCCAATGCTCTAACCACTGAGCTATCCAGGATTGGCGTACTAAGCTAAAGGTCCCGGGTTCGATTCCCATGTCCAGGTGTCATTTTTCAATTTTCAGAATATGTAATATCTAGATGGAGTAATTCCCACTAATAATCATAAATAATAGCTCTGGCTTCTTAATATGTGCGATCCGTACAATTAATAACTGTGCAAATGGCAGCAAAAAGCCAAATACTGAGTCGCAGATGGCTGCGTTATCCGATGGCTCGTGATATTAATATAATCACATACTTGTAGCCGACGATTTCCGCTAAGTGCAACATAGACTCAGCCTTAAAATATGAGTGAAGAATGAGCCTGAACACGGGACGAATCCTGGATAGCTCAGTGGTTAAAGTATTGGCATACTAAGCCAAAGGTTCCGAGTTCGATTCCCGTGTTTAGATGTCATTTTTCAATTTTCAGGATATGATATCTAGATGTAGTAATTCCCATTAATAAACATAAATAATAGCTCTGGCTATTAATTTTTAAGATACTATTGTTTAAAGGAATAAACACAAGAAATAATATAAATATAATTGTATGATTATAAAGACAATGTGAGGATTAATATTTCCTAAATGTTTTCCACATATTATATTGCAGTGATAATTATTTTTTAATACCTTATGATTATTTATAACAATTTGCTTATATATTTAAAAAAAATCTTTAAGTTAAAGCTTATTGGTTTGGAGACTAATTCCTTAGTAAATTAGTTTAGAGACTTCTAATAGAGCTTAGAAATTTAACTTTAAATATTTTGAGGCTCCAAGATACGATTTTGTTTCTCGGTGAAAAACAAAAATAATATTAAATGGGATGTGTAAGCTTATATTAGTTTTTTACTAAGTTTGATTGAAAATAAATTATTATATTTTAATTATTGTTTGTAACAACGCATTTTAAAAATAATTTAAAACACATACATTTGGTGCACCCATACATTTAGTCCTATTAAATTGTCTATTACGTACAGTAATATTCAATGTGAAAATAGAGTTTTAAAACAAATTACTCAGCCATGTTTTACATTATGAATTTAGGCATATAAAAATAACAATCTCACACAAAATCAACGAAGCCCCATAGTATTTATTTATACATTGAAATATGATTTTATTAAATATATCCTAAGGTTTCTAGCTTAGTAACTTAGTACAAGTTTAAATATGAATAAATACGGTAAACATAACAGATAACATAACACATAGCAGATGTGAGTTTATTAAATATAAAAAATAACCATAAAATAAACATATCGTAAAGTGTATCAAATCATAAATTTAAATGTTGATTTTATACTAGAAAACAATGTGTTATTCCTATATATTTGTGTATACACTAATATTAAAAATATTAATAAATACACTCTATATATCCTATTTTATAGAATGGAAACTAGGACACTAATTATATCACAACAGCCTGGTAGTATTTTCTAAATAATATTTGATAGTAAAATGTGTAATATGTTCATAGTTAAATGGTTTTATTTCAAAGTGCTCTGATGAACAGAATAAGAAGGTATTTGACATTTTGTGTTTAGGCAAAAAAGCATAAATAGTATATTTACCAACTGGCCAGCTAATATCTTAATAGCAATATATGTTAATCACTAGTTTAATACATGCGATATCTTAATAACAACATATGCTAGTCACAAGTTTCCCCTGAGTTAAAAATCACAAAAGAATGATTATTTGATAAAAAAATAAAAGAGTTAGTTTGATTCAGTAAACAACATAATTTTGCCAAAAATAATTTGAAGATAAGAGACCAAACCAATTTATTTGATCAGAAAAGTTAACTTCAATTAATGTATTTTTATTATCTTCTAATAATGCTATTTATTTTAATTTAATAATCAAATGTACAGAATTCAGACTTTTTTTTTATAGTATGTACTATATTTTTTGTTATTGTTTGGTTTCAAGATTTGTGTTTTAGCCATTTAAATTTATTAATTTTAGATTTCTTAGAAAAAAACAACTTTTTTTTCTATCCTCTTTGGAATATTGATGTTTAACATTTTATTGGACCATTGAAATTGCCACACCAAATATAAATGAGTGTTTATATCAGGACTGAAGTGGTTAGAAATTCTCATGTTGCAATATATCACGTATGTTCTACGGAGCACAGGTATTTCCATTTCTCCTTGTTGTGGAAAACGGCCATGAATAACGCCCACTTGGCGGCGGTGTCGTCGATCTATTTCCCGTCTCTTGCGGTCAGGGCTCACAGAGAATCTATCGCACCCTCCCTTTTACCTTCATCCCTTTTCCCTTCCATTCCCCTCCTTCGCCGTCCCGACTCTGCATGTGCCCAGAATTAATTCTGTGTGGCATCTTAACTATTGTACATAATAACACCTCACCCTCAGCCGACTCAATATTATCACAAGACGCCTCGTAGCAAAGGGAGAGAATCAAAAGGACTACTACACCTTGTTTCCAAGCAACACAACCGTTTAGATGAATTCATAGGCTTGAATTCATTGTATCTCAAGTTTACGTGATTACTATAAATTAATTGTGGTCGTTTTTGGTCACCCAATCTGGCTAAATGCTTTTTAGTAACACTAACAGGGTAGGAATTAGGAAGGTTGGATTTAATCGAAAAGGGCATACATTATCTTGGAGGGAGTTGTATGCTTAAAATTACATAAAGATTCCAAAAAGTAGAAATTAATTAAAAAAGATAGATACAATATAAAAATAAAGTTCTATTTTCAAAGATAATATAAACTGGCAACAGGATTTAAGGCACAGTATTTAATATATCATATGTTTTTCTTTCTAGTAAAATATTTATTTTTAGACTTAAACATGGATACACATGAAAAATAACAACACATAAAAAAATAATAAAGAATGTAATCTAGCAAAATTACTTTAGGAAACATTAACAACAAAATAAAATAATGTTAGGAAGATATATAAAAGTTTTGTTTGCAAAGTCGGTCATTTGTTTTTTTCTTTCTATAGAACTATTTCTTTCTAAATATTAAAGATAGATTAACTCTGAAAGTAACAACACATTAGATGAATAATAAGGAATGCAGACTAAAAAATTACTTTAGCAAAAATTAACAAATACAAATGAAATATTGGGAAAATATATATAAGTTATTTTCTCCAAGTTTTTCATTTGTTCTTGTTTTTATATTGAATTTTTATTTTTTCTTGACATCAAGCATAGATAAACATGAAAAATAACAATACACTAGATGAATAATAAAGAATGCAAAGTAACACAATTACTTTAGGAAACATTTACAAATACAAAAACCATATTAAAAAATATATAAGAAGCTATGTTTACAAAGTTTGTAATTTGTTGCAACATGGTAAACTGCTGTGGCATTTCATATTAAATAAATGGTACGGAGATCCGCACGGACTTTCTCACTCCATTGTATAAAAATAGAGATATTTATTTAAAACTCATATCTGTGAAACGAAATAGTATACACTAGTAAACCTGAGCAAAATTTGCGTTATACTTACGTCAAATATTTTATGACCTGAGATTTAAAGTCTATGATTTTCTTTTTAAAGAATAATTAAAGTACTCACAAGTTTATCTGGACAAAAAAAAATTGATATTGAGTCCATAAGAGTCAACACTTCGTATTAATATTTTGATTCCCGGTTAAAATTTTCGACATTTTATTAGGGTTTGCACATCTTATAGTTATCGAATTGCTACTAAATTCCTCATTTATAAATATAGACCAATAAAAATAGTAAATATTGACTAATGAGTCTAAAATCATAGAGATAGATCGTTGCTGTACAAACATTTCCCCTAAGAGGTTGCAGAAAAAAGAACATAAAACTTCTAAGAGACTTACTTATCTACTTACTCTATGGAATTAGAGAATTTTTCCGCCAAAACCTAAGTATTATCTCTCTACAACTAAAGCTAACAAAATTGTATTACTATGTTTGCCAATATCTAAGAAACTATGTGTTTTATAAAAATATATTTGATATAAAAAATGTATTTGTATTTTTAACAGCACTACAATTTTGCAATGATTAGTTACTTAGTATCTTAAATAATTGTGGAGAAAAGGAAATTTCCGCTTCTGTTAAGTACCTTTAAAGTCATTTTCATGAGAAAATGAAACTAGCCATTCTGTTTATAATCTTAAACAATGCTTAGAAATGAAATTTAATCAAAATTGCAAGAGCTGATTTTGAGAAAATCTATATATTCTCTTTTCAACCTTCAGTAAGCTACCCTTAATTTTAGGGTTTAATATTCAACTCTAAAACCCCTCGGGGAAACCCAATGAAAACCCTAGATAACAAGTTTTAGCCCGATCGGTAAATTGTTCAGGCTCTAGTCCGAGGTACAGACAAACAGACGGACAGAGAGACAGACAGATGGAAATTCCAAAAACAACTTTTTCGGATTCGGGGGATCATTAAACGTTGTCATTCATCAATTCATCGATTCTTTTGACGATCACAATACTTTCTCTACCTTTAAGATAGCGAGAAAGTAAAAAGGAGGTTCTTCTTAGCACATAAACATTTTTAGTTCTGGCATTTTCCTTTGCACAAGTATTTCACATACCCCTGACCACATCCAGTTGACTGCAATGCTGTCACTGTTTGGTGAAGTATTTCTTCTTCTGGCATATCTGCTATACTTAGGAAGATCTTCTAATACACAGTGAATAGTTATATTCCATATTCTGTTTCAGTTACTAATTTGTAAAATCCATCCTTTTTTAGTTTTGTGACCATCACTAAAATATTTCGTGCATCAACACCACGTCTTTTATCAACATCTGGAACTGAGATACTAACAGTAGCTCCTACAAAGTCTGGCAGATTTTTTTTTTTTCTGAATCTGTTTTCTTTTTTATCGCTTGCCTCTTCAAATTTTCCTTAGCTTATTTTCTCCCCAAAATAGTCTCTTTTTGGTTATAGCATAGGTGGCAAATAACTGCTGTTGAGCTACTTTCTTCAGTCTCTGCTCCACATCTTATGTTATTAAAGATCACAGATCGAATGCATAGATCGGCTACAATCCTAACACTTGTGTGCTCTTCTAACAAACACTGCATGTAGTCTTAGATGTATTTCTGGTTATCGCATCATCATTCCGCCTTGCATCAACTTTTTCTGCATCGTCATTTGCAATTAACATTTAATCACTAATAACAATAGCATTATTTTCTATACTCCTTATATCATTCTCTAGTTCCTCCTCAATTTCAATATCTTGGATCACAACAAGAGGTAAAGAAGAAGTACCCAGTCAAAATTTTACCAAACTACCAATTAGCGCTTTAAATGGTGTTCTCTTAATTCTCGGTTCTTCATCAATTTTAAACATTTTTGACCTTTACTCCAATTGTTTGTATTTTTATCCTGCATCCAAGTTGACAGTATATTCTCTATCCTGATGATCCCTTTCTACTAACCTTTGACTTATATGATAGTGTCTTGGCTTTGCGTGTACTATTTTCAAGGTCGGCTAATACTTTTTCAAGTTGTCTATCCCTTTGTTGGAAAATTCCCTGCTATTATCAGATAGCAAAACTAATGGTGCTCCAAATAAAGAAAATATATCTGTTGAGTGGTGGGCAACTTATTCAGCCCTTTTACCTTTGAGAGGTCTTAGAACAACAAATTTTGTAGGGTAGTCGTGGTACACCATGATAAATTTATATGCCTTATCAGGGTGGGACTGAAACTTGATTAAATCAACCTAACATCATGAGTTAAACTCAGAAAAAATCGAAGGTTTCAAAACATGACCTTTCTTTACGCCTTTCTGGGTTTTTTCTGGCATGGGTCCTAAAGCTGAATGTGAAGCTATATGTCATTACGTGTAATATTTTTGTAACGATTGAAAAGTTCAGTAATCATACGGTCTCGTCCACTTTGCCCAATGGACAAGTGAGCCTCATTAAGAACTTCAAGTAATTCACTATCGGATACATAAAGTGTTACTTCTTGCTTTTAACAAGAAATGTTAACTTACATTTCTGTTGAACAAACATTACGTCATACCTTTTTGGAAGCTAATAATTACGGGTTTATTTCTTCACTGCACTTTTCGCATCATTCAACGCAATTACTATTTTACTATACTGCTCGTAAGAAAAAAAACACACTATTTTTAGCCTAACATTCTCTAACTGACTTGAGTTTATCATAAAACCAAATTTTCATACCGACAGTGTGAGACAAAAACAGCTGCTTTCAGCCCCATCACAACTGACACTGTGGTCACTACTGCAGATTTAGGGCATTCTAAACAAGTGAATCACGTGATGATGATGTCATATTGAAGAGTCATAACTCCGTTAGGGATTTGCCTACTCAACAATTGGTAATGTATACATAGCCTATGCAAAGTATTGAGGAAATCTTATTTAATAGTTTTCCAGCTGAATTTAGGCAATGGATACATTGCCGGATTTGACCCTTTACCAGTAACATAAATACATATTCCATGTGTCGACACAAATTTCAAAAATTCCTACATATTTGTTGACTTATGGAAAGTTAAGCTAATTACCTTAAGTTGGATTGTTTCTAGCCATATTTAATATGTAGGCCTAATATATAAGCTCATAAAGACTTTATGAATTTATATAACTTATATATGTTTATATAAATAAATCTATATATAATTATACATATCTGGGTCAAACGTAATAGTTAAATAAATGATATGAAACAATCGCACAAACTTTCTCATATTGTGTATTATAGTTTTGAAAAAAAATTTCAAAAATATCTTTTATGTAAACTATCCTTGATTTCCCTCATAAAAACAATCACATCATCTTATTACTCAAAATAAACATTCTCTATGTACTAATTAATAACTAAATCTTCTGCTCTTATATTTTCAAAAGCATTCCTACTATTCTTGGGGCTAATTAATAATTCAGTTCAATAATTTTCCACAGCTACTTTTTATAGGAAATAAAGAGACGAAATTGATTATCGTGATATGGAGATTAATGGAAATTATATAATTCCAGCATTTGTATATGTTGTCATAATTTTGGAAGATTATGCAACAAGAGATAATGGAGACAACTACCAATTGTAATCTTTGTTACTTTGGCCTCATGAACATATTAAAATCAAAACTTCTCGAAAAGATCAAAGGAAGTATTTATTATATTTGAGCTATTTAAGACCAGTGCTGATATAGGTCAGAGTAACTTTGGCAACAACAAATAGATATGTAAGAAAGCTGGTGATTTTTGAAAGAAATGTTTCTCGTAAGATCTATAGCTCACTATACAATTAAGAGACTGGACAGTTTGAGATGAATTATAAATAAAAATTGAACCTCCTCTCAGATTTAGCCTATTTTATTTTCATACAAAATATGTTGGCCAACACGATCCCAACAAGTTGTGTACAATTCGAAACGCATTCACAACTTGTTGGTGATGTTGGAGTTGGGATGGCTGGGCTGATCATTGCCAAAATTTTGTGTTGGGTTGTGTTGAATCAATCATTATAGATAATAAACAACCAAAACAACATGTTGGCTGACTTGTGAGGTTCTGCGCATGCGCTATCTAATCGAGTAAGTTTCTAGCCTTAACGACTCACGTGTTTTGTTTTCATAGTAGTTTTCATAACATAGTGGTTTGCATAGTTTTATGGTCATGGAGTGGAACAAAGCGAACACAAATAATTGTGTGGTATGAAATTTTTCTGTTTTTTTGAAACTCTACCTCGGCTGATCACAAGAATTCAAATAATCGAGGAGAACTACTTATTGCAATAGCTAAGGTTTTTGAATCCCCTAATGTTCGTTTTGGTATTTTACTGCAAGAATACACTTCCCTCCAAAACTATAATTGAAGAGCGTTTTCCATGCCCATAAATGTGTAGACTAATTAAAAACTTAGCCTATGATGCTAGCTCAACAAGCTAACATAAATAAGTGCAGCTTACTTCTCTCCATTTGTTGGCTCCCAGCATGTTTGGTCCAACTTGTTACCTAATAAACAAGACCTCAAAAGCAAAATACTTAAATAGTTTGGACCCGATGGGGAGATCCGATGGAACATTGTTGCATTGTTGTAAATTACAGTCAAAAATCAAATATCAGATACTAGACACTTTGGAAGGCTCAGGATCATTTGTTAGGATGTATTGATGAGAGACCTGAGGAAGTTAAATTTAAACGTAACAGTTGAAGTGGCATATGAACTATAACAATGAAAGACCTGGGTTGTGGCAACATTGGGCCTAATTAGGCCGTTAATCTGAATAAGCTAATGATGATGAAATATTGCATGTTCATGGATTTTAGTAAGTTTTATGTGAGTTAGGGAAAATAGTTTTCAAATGGTTTATTTAGGCTTCCTCTAAAATGTAAAACTTGGTTCTGAGGTCTCAGTTAATTTGATATTACCGTTGTGATCATCTTAAAGAATCGGTCAATTCATATAATACCTCCTTGTGCGTGAGCAATGAAAAGAAAAACTTTTTAATGTATTTCAAACAGTTTTTATTATTTTGCAAAATATGTATTATCTAGAAGGGCCTTCTGATTCTTGAAAACATTTTAAGTCATTAAATGTAAATGAAAATTATATAAAAATAAGACAGATTTCTAGCCATGAAAAGATACGTAAAGATGACTATTTATTTCATATGTGCCAAGCTTGTAAACTTGTGCAATGTTTTTGGGTCGAGCACAAGCTAATACAAGTAGTCCAACCATTAAATGCAATAAAAAGCAGACGCAAAATATTTATTAAGTATAATAATTTCAAAGACTTACACTTTTCATGGTGTAAGTTAAAAAGTAAAACAGAATAACAGACAAGTTATCAATAAGAAGGGAAATAAATGATGGGAAGAACGTCAGATGGACATGTAGGAATAAATTAACCTTGTTAAATCAGGCAAAAAGTTGAAATTTTATATGTATGTATTAGATAGGTAGTTCATTACTATGAGAAGTTGGTTTTATGAGGCAATTTGATATTTTATGATTATGGAAACTTTGGTGTTATTGGTTGCAAATGAGTATTTTATAACTATGAGAAATCGGTTTTATGAGGCAATTGGATATTTTATGATTATGAAAACTTTGGTGTTATTGGTTGCAAATGAGTATTTTATAACTATGAGAAATCGGTTTTATGAGGTAATTGGATATTTTATGATTATGAAAACTTTGGTGTTATTGGTTGCAAATGAGTATTTTATAACTATGAGAAATAGGTTTTATGAGGTAATTGGATATTTTATGATTATGAAAACTTTGGTGTTATTGGTTGCAAATGAGTATTTTATAACTATGAGAAATCGGTTTTATGAGGTAATTGGATATTTTATGATTATGGAAACTTTGGTGTTATTGGTTGCAAATGAGTATTTTATAACTATGAGAAATTGGTTCTATGAGGTAATTGAATATTTTATGACTATGTGACCGTATTTGTATATTTTATGATTATGTAGACGTGTTTTCATCAAGCCATCAGGTATTTTATGTTTACGTAATCTTGGTATTAGTTGTGTCTTTAATGTTTATGGAAAAAGTTTTATCAGGCAATTGGATATTTTATGTTCATGTGAACTTGGTTTCATCAAGCAGATAGGTATTTTAATATATAATTCAATCTTAGTTTAGTCATCATGTTACGATTATGTGAAACTTGTTACCATGCATTTGGGATCTGAACGTCTCAGAAAGATTTTATCTTGGAACAAGAGATTATGGTTCTATCAAGCAGTTTTTTATGTCAATATAAAGTTAACTTGATTGTATGTTGCAGCAGTTACAACTTTTATGACAACCTTTTTTGTAAAAAAAAACTTCTTCATTAAATATGTCTAGTTTTATCTTATTCACATGCTTATGTCAAAATTTCTTAGTACTCACTTCGGTGGGCACATGGTCTAAAGCGCTAATCCTGCAATAGACTGGACTTCTAATGGGGAGATAAAGGTTTGAATCTGGGTCGGGTGTACTGAGGGTGTTTTTTAAAATTGGTTCTCCACTCTCCCTTCACGCAAATGTGAATACACTTCCTCTAAATATAGCCTTTCTAATCCCTACAACTATTAGTGTAATAATTAGTACATGAGCATTCAACCCGAACAGGTAGTGAGAAATGGTGCTAAAATGTTATTAAATATTGCTCATGGACATAGTAAACAGAAAATTATTAAGAAAACAGAAAAAATCCTGATCAATTTACTCAATGCATATGAAAGATATATTTTTTTTTAATTTTGCTAAACCATTTGTATAAAATTAAAAGGAATGTGTCTACCAATAACATAATTTGTTTATTTTGGCCTGAAAATATTTTTACCTTAAAACTCTGAAAAGATACAGACTCTTAGGCCCCGTTCCTATCCATCCCACTTAGGCTATGTATTAATAAGTAAACCTGGCTCTTACAAGCAGTTGTATGAGACAATCCCTCTACTTGGCATGCGAGATAAGGAGTTGGTGGTGGTGGGTGTGCTCGACTATTAAGTCCTGGCGTCCCTCTTTCAAATACTTGTGTAGACACTTACCTCACTTGGTTGGTATAGTACCCCCGATTAAATCGGGTCGGAGGGTAACACGGTTCTAGCCAAGTGGGCGATGTCGGTGACTGAAGAAGATGTTCTAAGGTCTTCCGCCCCGACCTTCCGAGAACAAAAAAAATATATATATACATATATATAATGTGCACTATGTCGTGTTGGGATGTCGTGTTGGGTCTTGCATCTTGCGGGGCAAATGCTAATAAGGGCCAACCACTTGAATACTAAACAGTTTCCCAATCTTGCTTGGAGACCGCTTGATGTAGTAACATATCTTTCTCTCTCGCTCTCATTCTCTCACTCTCTCTCTCTCTCTCTCTCTTTCTCTCCCTTTTTCCAACTGAACTACCCTCCACCAGCAAAACGATATGCTTTACTTGGTGTCTGGCTCCCTTCTCTTCAGCTCTCCATTCTCTCGACCCTTTCTCATCTTCCTTAAGGTGTGAAATATTATACAGCAAATTTGGAGCGTTGAGTGCATATTGATATAACTTATATCACCTCACGATAAAAAAAAAAAGGTAGATTTTTTGTTATTTATCTGCCAATTGCCTTGATATATTGCTTCTTCTAATAATATGATGGTATTTATCTCAATTTTCTCGCTACATTTTATAATGTGCATTACATTGATAGATATCGAGTAGATATAATTATTATCTTTTATTAAATATAGTCTAACATAGGAATTAAAGTTAAAATTTGACTAAAGTCTTATATGAAGTGCCTTGTTTTTTGATCTAACATTTTTTAATATCCAGGCCGAAGAGTCTTACTTGAATTCATCTTACTTGCATCCATAGTGAAATGTATTATTTCTCAATGCAGTATCAGTGGATCACTTGTTTCCATGGATGAATGGTCTAAAGTGTCAATCTTGTGTTGGAATGACCTTTTTATAACTGGGGAACCGTGGTTGGAATCACGGTAAGGCTATACTGAATTTAGTTTTTCCCAAAATGGTTTCCCATTCTCCTTCCCCGCAAATACAGGTAGATTACCTCTAAAATGCTTCCTTCCTCATCCCTATTCGATTAGAGTAATTATCACCTATGCGTACAACCTGAAAAGATAATAAAACAAGGTGATAAAAAATAAGAAAAGCATCAGTGGACGCATGGACTAAATGTCAGTCTCGTCTATATTAGTTTGCCAGTGATGAGGATGATAGGCTCTAAATTATGAACGGGTACATTGAGGGTAGTTTTCGAATGGTTTTATTCTCTCCCTTCATACAAATGAAGGAACATTTCCTATAAATGATAGCTTATTGATTATTTCCATAATAATGAAATTAAAATGCTTAAAGCCAAAATGGGTAGTAAATTGCAGTGGAAAATTAATGAAATTCTTATCAATCAAATTTTAACCATTCTCTCTTCTAACAATTTTAAAACCAGCTTCTATGGTCGATTGGTTGAAGACTATTCTATTAAAATATAATGGGCTACTGATTATGGGATAATCGTGGTTAAAGTCCTGGTTGGGTGTAATTAGGGCTGTTTTTCGTAAATATAATCCCACTCTCTCTCTATGAAATTACGGGTACACTTCCTCTAAATTCAACTTTTCTCATCCCTAGAACATTAGCGTAATCAGTTAATATGTGCACTACCTTAACGGGTAGCTATTTATTTGATTTTATAAATCTATTTATTTTAAATTAAATAATTATTTCTCACCCAGGGCACAAATGTGTCCGCGAAGATTAAATCTCACTCCCCCTTGTGTTCTTATAGTCACTAAAATACCTATTAATATTTCTTTCTGGATTTAAAGTTGAAATATCTCCTGTAACTTCTGCTTTGATTTGAAGTTGATATGTTTTTACTTGGTGTTTAAATTATACAGAAAGCAAATGATACTATAATCAAATAGAGTGATTGCTCTTCACGTGGCTTAAGACCCTAAGTATTCCATTTATTGCTTAGAAATATAAATTCAAGTCACTCGAGATGAACCATTTGACTGACTTGCATATTAAAACGTACAGCCAGATTGAAAAACTATGTCCATATATCGTTTAGCCCAGGCTCAAAGAATATCTATGCAAAGTTTCGTTAGTTAAAAGTGGCAAATGCATTTAACTGTTATCTTTTGCAGTAAAAATACGGACATACATAGGACAGACAAAATGACGAATGCTCAAATGCTCACTTTGTTCAGTAAGCTAAATTATAATATTTAAGATGAATTTATCTTAAGCAGCAAGTGTAATTACGCAATTGTTATAGAAATAATATTTATTAATTGAAAATATTTCAAATTAGTCTAAATTTCTTTCAAAAAATTTTACTTGAACGCATTGAATCTACCTAATTACCGTAAGAACATACTTCTATTTATCTATATATGGGTAAACAATAAAATAATGTTTGTAAAATAATTTTAACATTAATATTACATAGCTTTGAGAAATTGCTTTCACTTTTTTTGAAAAGTGATTTTTGAGAGTTTGTTTACTGACACAAATTAAATATAATATTATAATATAAAAATTATAATCTTCAAATGATTTAAACAAAATCAATCTTAAAGTGAATTGAAAAACTTATATTTTTAATATAAACATCCTAATTACTTTATCTCACTAAACTATACCTATATGTGTCTTGTATACTTGACAAACATATTTTTCTATACTTGCATTTTAAAATATCATTAAAATCGCCAAAGCGTCCTGTAATTATTATGTACTCCATCACATCTTATATTTAAATTTAATCACGCAACTAGGACGGGGATAAAGAATGTACAGTTTATATCAAATGTACTAGCATTTTCCAGAAGAAGAGTAGGGAAATATTGAGGAAAAATCACTCTCAGTACACTCATTCGGGTTTCAAACACAGATCACACTGTCACTGGCAAAATAAAGTATATTTGACCGATTATAAGAGGCATTCCAACCTATAAGCCTTGCAATTAAATGAGTAACATTGTGTTCATTCCTTTGGATTTATAAAACAAATTAATTCATTGTTTATTTCACAAAAGCTGAAATAACACAGATTTATTTATATGGTATTTATAAGACTACGTTGTTAAGCTAATATGCATAACGTGACTAATATTTAAGACATTAATACTCTTTTGTAGTTACTTTGAGGTAAGCACATTATATTTCAAGTTATATTATGTACTGGAAGGAGATTACAGAATATTTCCATAAATTTAGTATATACTCCATTAGTTAATCTTACGAATTTACTTTTACAAGGAAGAAGAATTCTCCTTTAAAATGTTATAAAAAAAACACACCTCGAGGGAAAAAAAAATCATCTGATTGCATTCTTTATTTCTCCTAGTCCTTGTTCCTTTTCCACTCATTCAATTCCCCTCTCGTTCAATTCCCGTCAAACGGGCGTTGATATCCCAACTTTAATTACTACAAACACTGGCGAAGAAAGCAGCAATACTCTCCAGAATCAAGCAGGCAGGCAAGGGAGCGAAGCTTAACGGGATAGAACCAACCAACCAACCCACCAACCAACCCTCCTTCGCCTCACTCTCGCTTCGTACCTTCTTCGCAGTGAAGGCGCTCCGCTCGCTACCCAACCAATTATTATTCCTCTAAATCAACAGCTCATTGTCGGTTTTATCACTTTTGGCAAAGTTGAGCCAAGTTTGAAGATTTGAGGAATTTGCTCTGGTAATATCCTTTCCTCGCCTGCTTGGATATAGAGGCTTGGCAGGTATTAATATTAATATGACTCCCTTCTCTTGCCTTGTACGGTCAAACAATGCTCAAATAAACATTGATATCGTTTCAGTGTCAGGCACACGGTCATAAGTAGCGCCTTGGAGACAGAACCAGTAGACATGCTTCTACCTACTAATATACACGAGAGCGATAACAATGGATATTAAAACAGCAACTGTCAAGTTTAGGAGATATTTATAATATTCTGGGTGACCTGGTGGTCTAGGGATAAGGTGTATGACTTCTGTGCTGAGGGTCCAGGGTACAAACCTCGGTCCCGGCACAGATTTATCTGGTAGCCAAACCCTACCTTCACCTCTGACAAGACGTGTATTAATCACAACTTGTGAATGTGTGGAATGCCAGGCCTCCACCGTGGTTCGGATTCCACGTTAAACTGTAGGTCCTCCATTTCGTCTCACAATCACCCTACCATTACACATTAGCGTAAGTGCGTATAACCCGAACGGCTAGTAAGACGCGGTGCTAATAATAATAATAATAATAATAATAATAATAATAATAATATAATATTTTATGTACGCAAATGAATTATACACGCATGGTAAAATATATAGGTATAGAAACAATAAATAATAATTGCTCTAACCATGATTATTATTTTTTCACAGTGTACCAGTTCGTATTATATGCATAGGCTTGTATACTAGTGTGGTCACGGTGAGGATGATAAGATTAAGATAAATTTTTACCTCATTTGTAGGAATGCCGATTGGGATGTTAATTGAAAATAAAACCTCTGTACACTTGGTCGGTACGAGTGAGATCAATATTTAGAACACGTGCACAACTGTGTGAGTTCTAACAACCCCGATGGGATGAGAAAGACTAAGCGCGCTTCCATGACGTCATGAGCTCTTGTTACACAGGAATAGCAGGGAACCCTACTTCTTACTTTCTTGGCTACACATAATTCAATACAGTTACTGTTTTATTTATTTTTTTAGGTGTTAGGCGTCTTATTGCACAGTTTGGGCTATCCACCATTAAGTACTATAGTTGTTTAAATATATTGTGAGCTTAACTTCAACATTATCTACATAAATGTATACAATATCCAGATAAATGAATGAATTTATATCTCAATCAGATTGTTTATAATTTTATAATTAATATAGCTGCGTACATGTATAATTTTACTATAAAACAGAAATTGATAGCAAGTTAATGAAACACAATGAATGGGACCTTACAACATTCATAGCTTATTAAAATAAAAGTAGCTGTTTCAGAATAATTATACATTTTTTGGTTTGGACCAAACTTATGCCTTGTATCATCAATTTTTTTTTAAATTATCAGTAATAAATGTGAAGAATTGAAGGACTTTAGCATATGTAACAATAAGGAATTCAACTTAGGAACTTGTTGCTGCATTGTAGGAGTCAAATACCACACTAAAAATAGAGGCCCATTTGTAATCAATATAGGGCTGTAGATGTATTTTGTCAACCATACAAATTACTATGATACGAGTATATAAACAATCATACTTGAGAGTATAAAAATATATGCATCCAAAACATGTCTTCATCGGTATATAATTGGGGGATATTTGCAAATTGCTACAAACTTTGTGCAGTTTTGTTGTATTAAGTAGGATGAAATAAATACGACAATTCTTTAAAAACTTATAATCATGTGGTGATATGTTATTCAATAAGGTCGCAAATACTATTGTTTATATAATTTCAAAAAAAGATTTGGTAATTATTTCAACATTAACTGCATGACTTTGATATCATTTCGTTTTTATCTGTAAAGATTGTCTGAAGCATATCAATCACAATTTCAAGAAATTATCTTGCATTATTACTACGTTGTTAAACAGTTAAACATTATTTGCCTTGTTGAAGTGCTGTCATCTTATCCATCACACCATTGATTTAATTAAAATGTGCTACGTTAGTGGAAATTTAACCCATTGGCTTTCTTGAATAAAAGCTGACATACCCGAGTTTTTAATAGTAATTTTAAATATTTATATTTGGGGTACCGAAATTGTTTCAAAATTGACTAGCCAGATTCTAACATTCAATTATAACATACACATACGATAAATTCGAAATAACAAAATATACAGTACATTTTGTGGTAGGCCTACCTTAATATATATATCGCTATAATGATTTAAGAACTTATTTAATTACTTTTATATTATGATTTATTATTTAGAGCTAGTTCTTTTACGTTTAAACAATCAAACAAAACATACCTTTTAAAATATTGGTAAATATCATAATATGCTAATTTTCAAGTGTAATAATTTACTATTGTCTATAAAATGAATAAATACTTATGTTTGAATTTTTTAGTTGTGAGAAAATCTTTTCTATGTTTGCTTGGAATTATTATTTTTCTTTATTATATCCTTTTTAAGGGAATGAAAAAAAATGTTATTTGGGATATGTGGTGTAGACTACCTGTATAAAAGAAAATACAACATCATAATGGCAATGTTTTCCTTTGACACCAACGTTTGGAATTTAAATCAAGCGTCAAAGAAGCATAATATGCCAGAGCAAGACAGAATGGTATGACCTAGACTCAAGACTTCAGACACTTCCTTTTGGAGAGAGCTTTCTTATCTCGTCTGTGTTGGTTCTACTCTTATTATTAGAACTTTAACACGTAATAGTAGTAATTTTGATACATACTATATTCTGATTATGAAATAATAAAGATATATGAAATGTTAACAGTTTTTCTATCAAAATTAATGACATATTAATATAGGTATTATTAATATTATTTAATAGGTATTGATACAATCTATCAAAATATACATCTTCAGATCACATGGCCTGAATTATTAATATATGAATACATTATTAACTTTGTAACTGTGAGAAACCTTCCTTCTTATCAGAATCCTACTATACTCGGCAAATATCTAATACACTTTTAAAAGAGAGGTAAATAAGAGTGGGAATACACAATAGCATTTTAATCATTTATATATACGTACAATGTATATACTTAGGGGTTCTTAAGTTCATACGAAATTAGAATATATATTTGGTAAATCTATTTCCCGTTATTGAAAGTACAAGAGAACGGTTGAACCGATTTAAACAATAAACATTGATTTTAAAGATTTTAGCACCGCGTCTTACTACCGATTCGGGCTTTACGCTTATGAAATAATTACGATAATGGTTCAAGGATAAATAAGGTTGAATGTATAATCTTTATGTGTAGAGAGAGAGAGTGGGTAGGAAAAATAACTTTCATTATATTGTACCGGGATCCGACTACGATTTACCCATCATCGGCAGTCTAGTCTATTAGAAGAGTAGTCTATTAGACCATGTGGCCACCGAAACGTGTCTCGTTTTAAGGTTTATGGACCCAATATGTCAGTTTTCCTGCTGTACTCACAGTGGCTCATCTATACAACCATTGTTTTTGTTAAAAATAATAAGGTATCTCTTACTTATGAGGTATGGTGCAGCAAATATATAGAAAGATGGGGGATAGGGGTCACTTTAAAGTTCTAATCGTTGTGTGAAGGGTAAAAATACAAGTTTTGAATAAAGTTAAACACAGTGAGCTCTAAATATTAGGAAATACGTCAGCTCTTAAAGAGTTAACCAAGAAAGTAGAGTGAAGCTTCATTCTATAGAACTTTATCCAATAACATGTTTGAGTACATTTTAGCGCTAAAATCTGAAACCATCGCTGCAACAATCAACTAGTTAATAAAATATAAAATTATTCTTTTGTATTCGGTGACCTACTACCCAGCCAGGATATCCCCATATATACAGGAATGTGACAATCCTGAGTATGGTATAACCTATATAAAATTTGCCCGCATTTTCATGGAGAGAGGGGGTTAAATATTTTAGAAAAATAAACGCCATTTACACAAAGATAGGTTTTACGTAAGCTCCATTATTCCTGATAACGGTGAAAAAATAACAAGAGTGGTTCATACTTGTTTATATGTCCACTGGTTGTGGGTAATATGCAAAAATAATATATTAGGGATATGGCGGAGTTTTCAAAGGCGTCACTCTCGTGTTAGACTGGCCTGCTGATGATGGAGATATCAAGTTTCGAATTCCAGCCGGGTCTATTGAGGGTGTTTTTCTTAATTGTTTTCCCACTCGCCTTCCACGTAAATGCGGGTAGATTAATTCTATTATGTTTCTACCCTCATTCCTACTCCATTAGAGTAATTATCATTATATGCGTCTAACCTGAACCAGTAGTAAGACGTGGTGGTAATCGAAAAATATGGTAAAAGGGTGGGAAGTCAAATTTTAGTTCAAACTGAGTTAGTGATGCTATCTGTTAAACAATTATTAGACCTTTCTATTGCAATTTAGATTATAGTAAAAAGGTCTCTGTCATATTCAAACTAATTTAACAAATAAATACTACGACACAATTGCGCAAACATTCTCATATTGTTTATTATAACTTAGTAGACAATTTTCTAAAATAGGATTTTAGTAAAATACCCTTGAATACGTTTTACTCATACAGACAAATTCATCATCTTGTTAATCACAATAATCACTGTTATTATATATATACATATATATATATATATATAACAAAATTCCGATTTTCAAATATTTATTTATGTTAATTACCCTAAAATTATTTGTTATTTGTAAAAATAAAAATGCTTTCTGGTTTATAATAAAAAACTATTCACGAATTGCTTTTTGAATTAACTCTTCAAAGCCAATTTCCAAAACATTCAAATTTTTTATAATTTGTTTTAAGTTAACTACGATTAAATTAATTTGTTTTAGATAAATAAAGGCACATTATTATTTTATATGTGAAATAATCTCCCAATATCAAATTTGAACAAAATTGCTAAAGTATTTTTTTTTTTAATATTCATGTCAAACACTCACCAGGTTTACATTTTCTACAAAATTAGTTGTGGTTATTTTTTTAAATAATTCAATTTTTCTTTAAATTACTCATTAGTAAACGACCTTTTATCGAATTTTCACCCAAAGCCAAATATTCAGGTTTTATTTGTCATGTCAAACACTCCCAAAATACCCATTTGGAACCGAATCGTTAGAAACATTTGTAAAACTTCTCAAGTTTGTGAGAAATCAGTCTTTAGTAAACTACCCTTCAACTAATTGTTGCACCAAAGACCAATTATAAGGTGCTATTTGTTATGTTATTCGTTTTAAACAAAATCATTTGAACCATTTTAGAAAAATTTGGAATTAAAAAAAATACTCTTCAGTAAACTGCCCTTAATCGAAGGGTAATGGTACACAGTAAAAAAAAATCTTTTTGATGTATAACGCTATAAAGTCTAGATATCAAGTTTGAACCAAATCCATCAAACCGATTTGGGTCCGTGGCCAGGATCAGAAGAACAGACATGGGGAAACACAGAATTTTAAACTACCTTTTTTTATTCATGCTCACATAAAACTTAAACATTCTTCATCATTCTGATATATATATATATATATATATTTTTTTTTAATGATTACAATTCTTTCTCTTGATATGAGAAAGTAAAACCTGGTGGGGTCTCCATGGGGTTAGGGATATATATAAAAGTTATTGTACTGTAGAATGTGACTTCCTTCCTTATTTCCCATATAACATTCAAATTGAGAAATAATTATTTTAAATAAAAAAGTTCTGAAGAATATTTTTAATGTGTATGATAACTTAATAACTATTATATTTAAATAAAAATTAGCAAATTTTAAAGAGTACTGAGCTATAATGTTACTAACAACGATATATACTGTGTAGATACAATTAATAAAATCTGCTCTACTAATTATTAGTAGAGCAGATTGGATGAATATTATATCATATTTCCACTTTCGATTATGAATAATATAATATTCCTAAAATATGATATGATAGAGAAATTTAACAAACAATTTTTTTTTAGAAAATGCTTTTATAATTATTTATTTAATTCTAGTTTAGGAGGCTCCTAAGACAATCTGAGTGTTACTGCTACTTAGTATAGACACCTAAAATCTCACTTTGCCTCAAGATTATGAACCCCCTTACACCTCCCCACAGGATTTGAACCAAAAATATATTTCAAAGTTTATTTGTTTCATCGACATTTCAAATTACCAGGCGGGAATATCCAAATATTTGCATCAATGGGGTATGAATGACGAAGGTATTAAATAGAGTAAATATACCCATATTTGTGAGGAGGGAGGGTAGAAAAAATATCAAGTAAAAACTACTGTATGTATACCTGTACAAGAGTAGAACACTGAACTTCCAACATCGACATACTAATGCAAAAAGGTTTACGTCTTAGGGCCAGTTTCATAGTCAGATTTAGCATGCCTCAAGTGCGAGTCGATACTAAATACAGGACGACACCTACCTAGACCAAAATGGAATGGGCCAGTTACGCATATGAAACTGGCCCATTCCATTCAATTTCAGGTAGGTGATGTCTTGTATTTAGTATCGACTCACACTTTAGGCGTACTAAATCTGACTATGAAACTGGCCCTTAATCCTCATACCTGCTGATGCGGGATATCCAAGGGCGAGTTTGATACAGTGAGTACACCTTGAGTGCAGTGTCATACTAAATACAAGACCATACCTACCTAAGCTCAAATGTAATGGGCCACTTTGACATATTATGATACAATCCTATTCCATTCTTGTCTAGGTAGGTGTCATCCTACATTCAGTATATAACCACACTTGAGGCGCACTCAGCCTGGCTATGAAACTTGCTCTTAAGATGTTACTATAATTATTTACTCTTTGGCACTAGGAACTCAAAAGTTCATTAACGCGCTTATAAAAGTACACGACCTATTCCTATCTTGAGCTAGTTCTATCCATTCCACCTCATCATCACCCTATCTCTTTAAAGTCCATTCTAGTGTTATCTTCCCATTTTCGTCTAAGTTTTCCCAAAAGGTCTCTTCCCATTTTGTTTGCCAGTAAATACCATTAACAAGGTTCTAGATTCTCCCATTCACGTTTCATGTCCTGCCCATCGGAATCTGCCATATTTGATTCTCCTAACAATGTTTTGTGAGAAATACAGGATATGTAACTATGTCATAATTATGTCATCTCTTCCATTCCCCAGTAGCCTCATACCTTTTTGGATCAAATATCTTCATATGCATCTTGTTTTTGAACAATTTAAACTATGAAACTTTTAATTTTAAAGGTTTACCTATCTAGTTCATGCAGAAGCTACTCTTACGTTTAAATCAAAACTCATATTTGTTGACCTATGGGTACGTGAAAAAAGAAAGGCCTTACATTCTTGAAATCTAGTTTTGCGTTGACAAAGAGGACTGGAGCTAGACCCTGGTGTGATGTAATGACGTATACTTCCTAAATAGTGTACCACATATATTTAAGGTAAATATAGAGTATATTTTACATTCATCATTAATATATCATTAGTGAAAATGTGGGGACTGTCCAACAAGCAATCAAGATGCCATGATAAAATAAACACAAATAAAATATATTATCTCAAAAACTCCATAAGTCAATCACTTGCTGGCAAATTGATTTACATTTTCTTGATGAAAAGATTTTTTCTGGATCTAGAGAGTCCTCCAAATGAACACATTTATAGTAGGGTTATTGAATGTGCACTTTCTGAACCAATGAATTATGTTATCACATGATTTACAAATTAGTCTAATTCTTGAAAAAATACTACAATAAGTGACCCGTTTCAGTGGCCGCATGGCCTAACGTGCTACTCTCACAATAGACTAGACTGTTGATGACGTGAAGTTGGTGCTTCAGGTCTTGGTCGGGTGTACTGAGGGTTGTTATTCCAAAATATCTTTCCACTTTTATACAGCTACACTCTCTATAAATAGAACCTTCCAAATCCCTAAGACCATCAGCGTAATTAGTAAATAGGCGATAGACTCAACAGATAGTAAGACACGGTGCTTAGAAAAAAAAAGTGACCCCATAATTTGATTTATGTCCTTTGCCTCTTACTACCCCTTCGGACAATTCGTGATATAATCTATTAAAATGTACCCGCATATTTATGAGGGAGAGTGGAAGACAATTTATTAAAAACCAAACTCTGGACACCCTGCTAGGAATCGAGCCCCGGCTACCCTATCATCAGTAAACTAGACTAGATGAGTCTGACCCTTAGTCTACGTGTTCATCAATGTGAGCCTGAACATATACTATATGTCATAATATTCTAGTTTACTTTATTCAATTAAATGAAATATTGAGTATTTGGACACTGGAATCGATTCACGTTATCAAGGTTGTCAATTGTTACGTAAATAAATTTGATTCAGCTGTTAGGATTGATCTCGTGGATAATCATCACGTATCAGTTTATGATATAAAACTAAAATAAATGTCACGACACAACGCACAGAGTTTCTCTCGCTTTTATCTTGAAAGAGAGATCTACTAAAATCTCGTAAGATTGGTGAAACTAAATAATAGGTCTATACATTATTATAGAAGCACGGCACCAAAAATCATAGGCCTGAATAAAATAATATACACTAGTACTTGCTCTATAGAGTTAGGAACTTGGAACACAGATAAATTGAGGGAAGAGAAACATCTCTGTCCACCAAAGAGCATGAGAATGAAATTCATTTTCAAAGACTTTAATTAAAAAGTATAAATATTTGCTTATAGCTCAGAAACTATTGGTTTTATAAAAATAGATTTCAAATAAAATATTTGTATCTTTAATAATACTACAACTTTACAATGATAAGATATTTCGTCTCTCAAACAATCGTGGAGAAATGATGAAAATGGGAAAATTTCCCTAATGTAAAGTACCCTCAAAGTCATTCTCATTAGAAAAAAAGAATTGCCATCCTGTTTAATGGTAATAGTGTCTAAATTAAACATTTTATCAAAATCGTTACAGCTAATTTAGAGAAAATTGATTTTTCTCTTTTTGCCCCCTTCAGTAAACTACCCTTAAATTTAGAGTTTGATATATAGTTCCAAAAACCTCTCAGGAGGACTTTATGAACACCCGAGATACCAAGCTATGGCACAATCTGTAACACCGTTTAGGCTCTATCCCGAGTTACAGACAGACAGATAGAATAGCAAAAACCATTTTGTTGGTTTCATGGGGTCATGAAAAGTGGACATTTGTCAAAATCTCAAGCTAGAATTTTTTTACCATAACAATACTTTCTCTCCAATGTGTTGAGAGAAAGTAAAAATAACATACTTTAATTTATGAATCGTGTTATGGTATATTTGTGTTTAGAATGTGTCTTTATAAAAATATAGTGATTCTCCTCAAGCTGTATATTGTGCTTGCGCCACAACTCCTTCTCCCCTCCCCCCCCAAGTCCCTTGGCCCATTTGACCCACACTCCCGGGAACTATGGTCCGCACTTAACGCCCGTTGCTCGCCACTTAGTTTGGACTCGCTCCGCTACACCCTCAGCGCTACACTTGAATTCTAATCACTACATCTTAACTTCAAGGGACATTTCTTGGATATTGGTCTCTTCACGCCTCAATCATAAGCCTTTAATTCTCAACAATTTTTTTTTTTGTGGAAATCTTTTTTATTTTTTTCAGCACCGCGTCTTACTACCTGTTCCGGTTCCACGTATGTTTACTAATTATGTTTTTTTTTCAAGCACCGCGTCTTACTACCCGTTCGGGTTATACGCTTAAGTACTAATTACACTAGTGGATTAGGAGGTGGGAAGGTTGAATTTAGAGGAAGTGAACCCGCATTTGCGTGGAGGGAGAGTGGAAAACCATTGAGGAAAAACCACCCTAGTTCACCCGACCGAGATTCGAACCTCGATCTCCCCATCCTCGGTGGTCTGGCTCAACACGACTGGCGCGTTAGCCAACTACGCCACCGAGGCGGGTACTAATTATGTTAATGTGCTAGGTATGAGTAGGGTATAATTGTAAGGAGATGTTCCCACATTTACGTGAAGGGAGAGTGGAACACCATTAAGGCAAAACCACCCTAAGAACACCCGGACTGGATTCGAACCCCAGTCCCCCTATCTTCGGAAGTCTAGTTATTGCAAGAGTGCCGCGTTAGACCGGTGAGCGGCAACATAATCCTGAACGGGATCATAATCCTGAACGGGATCATTCCCATCCACTGATTTTATATGGCCCACAAAAGATTTAGGAAACAAATATATTCAAGAAAAGATAATATTATCAAATAATTATTGCAAGAAGAAACTAAAGTCGACATTTTTTGCTCAATATTATTTCCAAACCTGCCCACCATTTTGTTTTAAACATTAATGGCCCACTATTTTAAAATGTTTGCCGCATTAGACATGCGGCCACCGAAATGGGTTTCCCTTACCTTAATTCAAATACTCCCCTGGTACCAGACAGAAATTGAACCCAGGAAATTTAGGTCAGTAGCCAGCGGCTCTGACCACACTATACCAAGAGGCCGGCTACACTTAAGATTATTGGGCTTAATTAATGGCCTTATGGTATAAGGCGTCACTCTCACAATTGACTAAGCTGACAATGATGGAGAGATCGAGGTTAGAATCTTGGTCAGGTAGACGGTGGGTGGTTTATACAAAATTGTTTTCCACTCTACCTCCACTCAAATGCTGGTACACATCTTATAAATATAACCTTCCTCATCCCTAAAACAATTAGATAATTAGTACAGACACGTATAACCCGAACGGTTAGTAAGACACGATGCTAAAAATAAACTTAACAATTATTTAAGTATATTCTGTTCGTATTTCTAATTAAAACATATTTTCTTGAGCTATATGAGTGGAGTGTGAATTGTGAGCGATGCTGTTTCCTCTCTAACTTACATCAACCAAGCATGAGGGCTTAACGTCACATAAACCGTTTCGGTCTTATGACAAAACAGCAAGAGGGAGAAAATGACACATTGCGCTACAACCACCTCACTCGAAGAACGGGAACGAATAACGGGAACGGGTAACGAAACGGTCGGTGTAAACACTCGATCTCAAGTGTATGAGAAGGAAGGCCGTGTGTTTGTGTGAGTGTGTGTGTACGTGTGTGTGTACTTAACTGTCACATACAAACACGCATTTATTAAAAGCTTGCTTCGCTTGGTAGGCGTACTTTTGAAAACAGTCGGTAAAAGGGGAGGGGGAAGGAACGAGGAACCCACCCAATTGTTTGGACGATGTCCGAAGAGGGGAGGAGAAGAATATGGAAAGCAGTGGTGGATGTAGGCTAAGCTATGCGCCCATAGACCTTAGTCCATTTGCGTAATGGACTTAGCGTGTTATAAACCTTTGCATAGATGTACAGTACGTAAGATACTATTTTAGTATAAATATATATATTTTATATATGTAAAATATATAGTCAAACACACACAAATATATGTATATAGAGTATATAAATTAGAAAACATTCCTTTCGTTACACAACAAAATTAAAACCTAAGTCATTTGGGAGCTTGGAAAACTGGTGAAATGTATTTTAAGTTTATATTCAGAATGTATATGGTCAAGTCACTTACAAAGAATATCGGGTTTTTCGTCTAGCATCGCATCCGGCAATTTTTGTTTTTACCAAAACCAGATATTTCGTGATTTGTATTATTAATTATTAGTTTTAGTTGTAATAGCTTTATTTCACTTTTGTTTCACGTAATTGACTGTGATTCTCATCCCATTCCTACTTTTAATAAAATTAAAGTCTATAAATACCTTTAATAAGATTTTCTTAAGCTTAAATAACCAAGAACCGATTAACTTTGAAACCATTTTATTGATTTACCAAGGAACCAAATTGATCCATCGCTATTTTTAAATAAATCTATATTACCCATTAGTGTAGTGGAAACAGGTGTTGGAAACGTATTTACTAAACTAGTTTAAAAATAACATTCATAAAATTAAAGCATTTCCTTGTAAATGATTAATTTTTTTGGAACATTTAGGAAATTGGAATAAATTATTTAAAATAATGTAATTTTTTTATCAGATCTCTATTGTGGTTTTGTATTTTACATTAGTTTTTATGAAAGTCTGTGGTGGACAATTTTTTTTTGTCAGGAGATGCAAATAAATGGTTTTGTATGTTTATGTTTATTGGTTTTATCTTTGGTTAAATATTGTTTTGGTGTTTTATTTTATTGTAAATCATGCCGGAAGTTAGAGGCTTTAGATAGTTAGTGCTGAAATTGATTTTGAACTATATTTTTATTGGATATTGTAAATATCATAAAATCAGCCGTTCTAATTAAATTAATTAAATTAAATAAGGTAACCTATAGCTCACTTGCTCAAATCAGTGAGGCTGGATGCCATAATTGTACAGACGGCTATAATCACTTTGGATTGAACCAATTGAATAATATTTGAGTGCAACATAACAAGGACTATTTAACTGAAAATAAGAAGATTATTCAATGAACCGCAAAGAAATTTCTTGAATGCACCATAGTAGTAGGAAAATGAAGAGACTGGACTTATTGCACTAGGCCCCTCTCAGCCATTGTGTAGAGCCACGTACACACTAGCGAGCGAAACGGTGAACTGAACAGTGAACCTTACGACGAACTGCGCGGCGAACACTGACAGGATGTGGAGGTGTTCGGTTCGCTGTTTTTCCGTTAGTATCGTCTAAGTCCAAGGAGAATAATATGTATCAACAAGAATCGGTAGCCGCATATATTTGCATCCCTTGCCTTGAAGAAGCAAAGTAAAAAAATACATATGTGCTGAGATTTATTCTTTTATTAATATTATGGTCTATCAACTATTCAGATTTAATAAATATGTTTATATTGTAATTTATTTTTATTAAATTTTATATAATGAGTAGTCACATTTTTTAGAATAATGGACCACCCACCCACCCACCCACCCTACGTACCCACCATCCCTGCCTGAAGATATTATATGTTTCAAATTTACCTTTTTAGATTCTAAAAACAATAATCAATGAACCGTAAATCAAAAATAACTTTTTTTTCTCATCTCTAGGTTGAAGTAAAATCTATGTCCGTCGAAATGTTCGCTTACCATTCCACACTGTTGAAGCACGTCCACGCACCTCTCTTTGATGGCTCGTTGAAATACCGACATTGGTACTGGTACTGACAAAGCATAAGAGTGTAAATGAAAATATTTGTTGCACTTTATTCAAATTTTAGTCTGTTAGGTTATCCATACTTTGTAGGTCCGTTGTATATCGTTCAAAACGTGGAATATGTAACTAGAGATTGTGGAGATTTGTGGAGTTTCTATCCAAACTCAAACTTTAAATAATCCTCTCTGACTGCAGGGAAATAGTATGAAATCATCACTGGAAGATGCCTTCCTTTTGTGCGTTTTTTGATGAAATTTGTGAGAGCTCATAATCGCTTCTTGTTATGTTGGTTTTTCCGTCTTTGTGACTTATGGTGGATCTAAGAGGGCTGTTTGTTATGCGTGGCTACTAGCTGACCATTAACTATTATGGAGAGTCTGGTACCTGTGAGGGTTTCATATCCCTCATGTTAGTCTCTGACTTTATTGTAACATTTGTAACATGTTACATCGTACTACTGTAACGCCCTTAACCCACAATAACTGGGAAGCGTGGAAAAAGAGTCAAGGGGTTGCAAGAGAATAACAGGTTTAGTTTATTTGACATAAGAATAATATGTGATACAAAATACAATGTATAATAATAACAACAATATCGCTTGACAGTCATCCAAGTTGGAGAAAAATAGAGAACAAATTCCAAGTGACGAATATAACCAGAAATTCCTTAAGCAGACTTTAATGTTAACGTTAAGTTTAAAATATATTAAATATGACAAGAGTCGTAAATTCAAATTTCTAAGGTTCACGTATATGGTTCATTTTCTAGATAAATAATTAAAGACATTAAAGCAGTTTGTTACCCTTCCATCAATACAAAAACAAGTTAAGCTCGAATAAGCTATATTTATCTACTAACAAAAACAAGTTAAGCTCAAATAAGTTATATAAATCTGCAACGTTTCCTCAATACCAAAACAAGTTAAGCTCGAATAAGCTATATATGTATCGGTTAGCTTAACAACGTTACCCCAACTTCGTAAGTTCTAAAAGATATATGAATATACATAATGTCAGAGCGGCAATACCAAAATAAATTGAACCTCCCAACCCTAAACAATTAACATAAAAACATAGTCTTAACCTAATACCCCAGTAATATACCTAGCGCCTTAACGTTGCAAGACATCTTTAAATGGCGGTAAGAGCGCGCCCAATAAACTGTCGTCTAGCGGCGAGAAAAGAAAGTGTAGTCATTCTAAGATTTAATAATTATTTTTAATAAGTCCCAAACGTTAATTTAGAAAAGATTCCCGTTCAATAATTATTTTTAATAAGTCCCAAACGTTAATTTAGAAAAGATTCCCGTTCAATAATTATTTTTAATAAGTCCCAAACGTTAATTTAGAAAAGATTCCCATTCAATAATTATTTTTAATAAGTCCCAAACGTTAATTTAGAAAAGATTCCCACGTTACGCCGAAACAGAATTTTGATTAAAATAAATATTAACTTAAGTATAGAGCAGCGCTCTCACCTAGAGGCCAGCGATACAATGAGTCCCTGCTAACAAGATACATTCCAATATATAGCCTCTACAAATATCGATACGCCCACAGAGAGAGGGAGGGAAAAAATGGGATGGAAAAGGGAAGAGAGACAGCGCTCAGAGGGGACAGCGGCGGTTCCGAGAAACTACTCGAAGCTTGTAGAACCGAGCTTCCAGTCGGTGGCCCTGGAATGTTCACTGGCCAAGTTCATATCCCTCTTAGCTTGTGGGCGGGGCTTCCATCACGATCGGACAGTCGGCCCAGTACCTCTATTCAGTCCAGTGGGACGGAGTGTTAGAGTGTGGATGATGCGGCATGTGGGCTATCATGTTTACATTTGGCGAGGACGAGGATGAGTGCAAACCTATTTGATAGAATTTAGTTGTTCTTGTAACAGCGTTACATATAAAGCTTGTGTTGATCACGCCAATGGGATTATCTGCGATATTATACCTCTAAAGGTCACACATAAGATTAAGTCCACACATATATTGCGAGATCACACATGATAGTTAGAATTACCAGAAATAAACACCAATTACATTGAGGAAATGTGCAAACTATGATAAAAAATAACGTTTAAAGATAGCAACTGGAAATGAGACCCTTTGGCGCATTATGTATATTATTTCATCTATGCTCTTTTTTTACAACAAGTTTCTGAAACAATATTTATTACCTCGTTCCACTTATATCATTATTATGTTCAGGTAAATATTGCGTTAGTTTGTGAACTCAATTTGTGGACCAGGTAATATTTTAATTAGAGGTTTTTAAAATTAAATAATGGCCATAACTGATTTGTGATTGCAAAATTAGATCAGGATTTTAAACGAAACAACTATCAAAATTATGGCTGATGGGTGTTGAACGTCCTGATTTGATATAGTTTAATGCTGACTATCCGTGTGAAGAATGGGTCAAACTGCTAGTATGATATATCATTTTATCACATGGGAACCAATTATATTATTTATTCCATTATTATTATTATTATTATTATTATTATTATTATTATTATTATTAAGTGTCAGCCTTACGACAAGTTCATTCATTTTGTCAGTGAACTTTGACCATCAAAACTCCTTGTCCTTTACTTGCTTCTTTAGCTCCCAAAAATTTCTTCTTTCCTTCAATTCATCAAATATTTGAATCCTCCTCCTTCCTAAGCTCCTGAGGAGTGAAGGGAGTAAAGAGGAGAGAGGAGAATACTGGGACAAGGTGGGTGGAGGAAATGAGGCGATGGAGAGGCTTATGTTCCAAACAGACCCAACCAGTGGGCGCCAACTACCAATTCCTTTACTTCCCAATTAGATAGATTTATATATAAAACAAAATATACTATACTAAGCTACACTGGACTGCCGATGACGAGGAGATTGAGGTTCGAATCTTGGTTGGGTGTACTGAGGATATTTTTGTTTCAAAATGGTTTCCCACTCTACCTCAACTCAAATGAGGGCACACTTCTTCTAAATATAGCCTTCCTGATCCTTAAAGCAATTAGCGCAATTAGTACATAAGCTTATAACTCGGATGGGTAGTAGTTACGCGGTGCCAAACAAAAACTTTATCAGATGTTGGTAATTATTGGTAAATTAAAAATAATAAATCGTTTCCTTAGTTTTAGATTCGATGAATGTCTATTTGGTTTTCTGAGCTACTTATAATTTAAATACGGTAATTAAGAATCCAATTTTGTAAAATATAAGAAACACACTTTATTTATATTATGAATAGGAAACCCTTATAAAAATGAGAAAAAACATTATGGCCAAATGTCACCATCGAGATAAATAATTTCACTAGAATGGATGTAATTATAAAACCGCCTTTTACAAACCATAATATTATAACCACGGGGTGGCATGATGTTAAATAAACAATTACTGGAACTATATTTAAAACTACTTTATGGAATAACCAAAATTACCAATTAAGTGACACACTTTAATTAGGTTTCAATTCATATTAAACGCTATTTCCTGAAATTCTATTTTTAAAATTATGTATAAGAAATATTGCTCACAAATTAAAAAAAAATATAGCTCTGAAATAATTAATTTTCTAGTTTCTTCAGTTGACTAAACATTAGTACACTCCTAAAGTTATTTGAGAATAATATTTAATGGCATTTCCACCATCAAATTAAAGGGTTACAACAAAATATTATAACACATTCAAATTGTAGAAAGTATGAACAGAAGTATTTTATTTTTATATAAATATATACATTTAACATTTCAAACCATAACAATTTATATTTACACTTAAAATATTATAAATCTCTTAAACATGTTTAAAAAATGAGATATAGATTAAAACTTGTTTTAAATATTTTCTAATCTTACACAATTAATTCAACCTAATATTTCCATGGAATACAATGTTATCATTGACACAAACTAGAAATAATATAGTCATTATCCATGACTTGATGAAAAACATCATAACTTCCAAAACATTTAGGGGTGGATTTATTACAGTTTCATAATCTCATTATTCACAGTGTATTACAAAACATTTTAATATTTGAATTAATTAAAAGAGGATGGAATCGCATCGATGGGTATCCAAAATAAACGACCAGATCACATAGTATGAGTTGCAAGTGAAGGAAAGCTCGGGGTTAATATCCCAGTAGGGTTTACTAAGGATAGTTTTTACTAAATAGTTTCTCATTTTGCCTCTACGAAAATGCGGATACATTTCCTTCAAACTCTATATTATAACTCATCTCATCTCAATTATTGTAGTTAAATACAGATAGCCCCGACGGGTAGTAAGACACAGTACAGATAAAAAAAAAGAATTTTGAAAATGTTCAATTTTGAATGTCAAAATAGTTCATTGATATTTAATTTAATTAAGGTGTAGAGTCGACGCAAGTCTATTCGTGGTAAGATAATAAACAGCCAACAACAGTCCTAGTTTTATAATTTTAAAATTATATATAGGTTTTAAATTATTTAAATAGGAGACCTTCTACATTTTAAGGAGATAATAAATTATTGATCGGTAGTTGTTATGATCTGATAAAAGTGTGCAAAACAAGGTCAACAAAAATCTAAATATATCTCCTGAAACAGTCACGAACAGTAAGTTTAATTTATAAAAGTCAATAATAATTATTAATCAGCTAACAAGAACAGTTTATTCTTCTTGTATGCCAGGCGCAAACTAGCTAAACGGGTGAGCAAATGATTTCAGTACCTATCATGTTTAATCACGCTTTCATTGAACAGTTCTTGCTTTTTGTTTTATTCATTTTAATTAAAACAGTTGTAAGTAACCATCGATTGATTACAATTAAGTCAAATTCTTCCAAATCTGCCTTTTTTTTAAAAAAAATTTCCTTTTCATTTTAGCTTAAAGGATCTTAAATATAGAAACAATACAAAATATATAAGATAGGTTTTCTCGGAAGGAAGAGAGTAAGGAAGTAAGGAAGGAAGCAAGAAAGGAAGTAAAGAAGGAAGTAAGGAAGGAAGGAAGTAAAGAAAGAAGTAAGGAACTAAGGAAGGAAGTAAGGAAGTAAGGAAGGAAGCAAGGAAGTAAGGAAGTAAAGAAGGAATTAAGGATGGAAGGAAGGAAGTAAAGAAAGAAGTAAGGAAGGAAGGAATTCAGGAAGCAAGGAAGGAAGTAATGAAGGAAGTAAGGAAGGAAGTCAGGAAGAAAGTCAGGAAGGAAGTAAGGAAGGAAGCAAGTCAGGAAGCAAGTAAGGAAGGAAAGAAGTATGGAAGTCAGAAAGAAAGTAAGAAAGGAAGGAAGGAATTCAGGAAGCAAGGAAGGAAGTAATGAAGGAAGTAAGGAAGGAAGTCAGGAAGGAAGGAAGAAAGAAAGTAAGGAAGCAAGTCAGGAAGCAAGTAAGGAAGGAAAGAAGTAAGGAAGTCAGGAAGGAAGTCAGGAAGCAAGTAAGGAAGGAAGGAAGTAAGGAAGGAAGGAAGTAAGGAAGTCAGGAAGGAAGAAAGAAAGGAAGCGAGGAAGGTGTGTTTCACTCATTACCAGCCACATGTCCTTGAACTTCTCAGTAATGTAATTGCAAAACAGTTGGCACTCCTAATTAAACCGCTTGTAACGTTTCTTCATTTTAAACTTTTATCGGGTGTTTCTGATAAACTGTCACCTACCGCCTCTTCCTGCTTCTCTTGTTCTCTTTCTTTTCCTTCTTGGCCGTATATGCCAACCAGTTTGTCGAACCGGGGACCCCATCCTCCGAGATGGTCGAAACTCTGATCATCGTCCGTATCTAGATAACACAATATTATTATTATTGGGTAACATTATGTAATTTACATATCTATCCAAATATGTCGGATATCATAAAGGAAACTTCATCCACCCAATCCTAATTTTTTTTTGTTACGACATCCCTTTTTAGAGAGATAGTTGTTAAATTTTGGGGTACCAACCCTGAATTTAACATTGTAGATTAACATTCATAAAATAAGAGATGTTTAAACTTGCAGTATTCAATATGCTTTTCTCTCATACTGCAAGGAAAAAAAAATAAAAAACTTTGAGCAAGCTCTACAGACCGAGCGGCCGCCACCGTTAGCGATGATAGTGCCAACACTTGCGGATAAAGGGTGTCATGTGGTCAACACGACAAGCCCTTCAGATGATAATCTCAGTTTAATAAACCGGATCTGCTACTCATTTATTCAAGTAACTCCTAATTTTTTTTATCAAGAGACAGTTTGACCCTGTTACAGACTCACTGCTCCACAGATACATTTTGGAAGTACCGGGGATCGAACCCAGTACCTTTGCATATATAACCGGGAACTCTTGACTACTAGACCACAGAGGCCAAACATTTTAAAACTATATCACAAACAACAATAAAACATAATATTGCTGCAGGACAATAAATCAAATCGTAGTATTAATATTACTACTGATTTATTTCAATTTTTTTAGAGCGAAAAAAAGTCGATATTTAATAAGAAGAATAAAAATAATAATATTAATAGAAAAAAACTAAACTATAACTTAAAAAAATATTTGTATCTGTCTAGTCTGTGAGAAGGCTGGCCTAGTTTTTTTTTTAAAGATACCAGTTCTGTTCGCGAATCAATTTTGGCGAGTGCAAGAATGATGCCTGGTTCTTTATCCATACGATTTCAGGTTTTTATTTATCAGCGCTGAAAATCCTTTTTTCCAACAAACTACTCAATGGGATACGCTTTGAAATGATGGTATAACTTTTGTTTACACTCGGGTCATTAGTGAGAACAGATTTTTTTATTTATTTAGCACAGCGTCTTACTACCCGTTCGGGATATACGCTTAAATACTATTTACGCTAATGGATTAGGAATTGGGAAGGTTGAATTTAGAGGAAGTGAATCCGAATTTGCGTAAAGGGAGAGTGGAAAACCATTTAGGTAAAACCACTCCCAGTTCATCCAAACGAGATTCGAACCTTGATCTCTCCGTCCTCAGCATTCTAGCTCATCTCAACAAGCGCGTTAGCTAACTACGCCACCGAGGCGGGTATAAGTACAGATGACCACACGTTCTCCCAGGGGTTGCGTACCACAGTTTGAATATTTCTTATAGCCATAAGTGTATTATATATATATATGCACGTGCGCAAAAAAATATATTGCGCGTCTGGGCTACATCATTTGTAGCCCAGTAGTGGAAAAATTAGTCTGTACTAATGTAGATACTCTTACCCAGGGGACGCCCGGATGTACTAATAGTACATCCTTTGCCATGGAAGCTCTTTCATGTCACCATGAGATGAGATGATGGTATAGTGAGTATGATGGTGATAGTGAGTATGATGGTAATAGTGAGTATGATGGTATAGTGAGTATGATGGTAATAGTGAGTATGATGGTAATAGTGAGT
>CABFWB010005032.1:0-10734 GCA_902151455.1 Timema bartmani
CCCCCCTCCCTTACTTTTAAAGGTTCTAACACTTTTCAAGGGGGCTACATCTCTGACCCTCAATTTTCTGCATCCATGAAAAAAGGTTTTAAAAACAACTTTTTATGTTAATTGATAAGATATTTCTATTACCATTATTCTTATTATTATTTGGATTTTGATATTTTCCATAAAAAGTGATTACATGACTTGACGTATGAATCTTTTAAAGAAAATGAAGTAGCCATTGTGACTCTCAGACACTGTCCTCACCCCTCATAACTTGGGGAAAGTCAGACGCAGAGGAAATGATCTACATTCTATGGTGTGTCTGTCAATAATTTTATATCCAATGTTACTCATTGAGGATGGACTGGGAAGGGGGGAGGGTTGATAGGGTGGAGTATTACCACCAATTTCTTCTCCCCCCTTCCCCCATCGAAATGTGCCCTCCTCCAGTTTGTTTAACTCCCTTCTGATATACTCGAGTTTGAAGCTGAAAGATGGTTTGCATCAAACTTCAAATGGGTTTTATAACAATCTATTATTAATATTTTTAAATGCTTAAGGGCCACCTCAAATAGCTTTTAGTGGTATTCCATTTTCAAACATTTTCCATTGGCTTTGAGTCATTCCCCTAAAAACTCCTCAAAAATAATATTTATTTACAACTACCTTGCCCGACACTAATAAAGTTTCACCCACACTCTTGGTAGTCATCACAATAGGTTTTTTTTTCATTGCGACTTATCACCCGTTTGAGTTAGACACATGCACTAATTACCCTAATGAACTAGGAATGAGGAAGGTGACCTTTTGGATTTAATGTACCCATATTTGCGTGGAGAGAAAGTGGGGAATTATTTTAGGAAAAAATACCTTATTGCACACACCTAGGATTTGAAATTCAATCTCTCCACCACCAGCAATGCAGTCTAATAGTGTGTGCTACCCGCCGTGTTCAACTGACATGCTGAAGACGGGGAGATCACAGTTCAATTCTGGTCGGGTGCACTCAGGTGGTTTTCCTAAATAGTTTTCCGCTCTCACTCCACGAAAATATGGATGCACCTCCTCTTAATTTAACCTTCCTGATGCCTAACACATTAGAGTAAATTAGTACATAAGTGTACAGTCCGAACGGGTAGTAAGACGCGGTGCTATAAATAATAATAGCGGGTTTGTAACAGTTTTTTTAAAAAAAACGCCCTCAGTACACTCTACTGGGATTTGAACCCCAATCTCGTCACCAGAAAAACAGTCTAATACGAGGAAGTCGAACGAAAAATGTGTTCTTCCACTAGGTAAGAAATATTGAGAAAACCATACTATTGATTATTTGAGATCAATCTAAAAATAAAACAGCAGATTTCTGCAGAGTGTGGTCTTTGATAAAAGCCACACTCTTGCCTTTCCCTTCCAAGAAACTTGACCCATGTAAACAACATATTAGTTCGCTCCCCCTTCACTCTTTCAGACCAAACTTGACAGATATGTCAACACTGCAACTCTAGCTCGGTGTCGACTAAACATTCCAAATAGTTCAATATATGGACGTTTCTTAGGAGTTGCGCTGATAGCGCTTCTCAAGTTTTACAAGGTAGTCCTTCCACTTAATGTTCGATAACTATAATGAAACAAGGCCGCTAAGAATCTGATTACTTTTGTTCAAATGACAAGCTTTGTGTAAAGGTCTTACGTTCAAACGATCTTTTAGGTGATAGGCTTGTAGGAAGTATTACTATATTAAAAATTTATATAAAGGTAGCTCTCGGCTTGTATATTGCTTTCAGAAACCAATGTTTGATAGTTATAATGATTGCTTAAAACCTGATCGCTTTTGTTCGAATGACAAGCTTTGTGTAAAAGTCTTACGTTCAAACGATCATTTAGGTTAATTGATCCTATAATATAACTGGATGGACATCTGTGGCTGAAATTTTCGAGCTGTCATCTGCATACCATTGTTTAAGAGGGAAAGAAACTTTCGGGTATCTCTTTCTTTCTTACACCCACACAAGGCAATGTGGCATTTTGACATTTGTTCATTAATTTGATTGAATATATAAGATACATCAATGTGTGATTAGTTAAATGAAATAAATATGTTAGTAAAAGCTTTGAAGAGCATACCAAAGTTCGAAACTGGTTAGTTTTTTTCTTTGAATAAATTGATGTAGCCTAATATATACGATGATTTTTGAAGGAAGATCACTTGTAAGGCTTTATTTCGTAGCAGAATCCTACTCTATAACTGTGTTTAGTTAGGATAAAAGACTTTCCAGAAGGAAATTTTTACTTCCGTTCTAAATGGACATTTATCCTACCTATATATATGATAGTATTCTGGTATGAAATAAAGCTTTACAGATTGAGATTATTACTTAATTCAGGATTTAGTAGATACCGAACTTTCTATAAGCCTATAGCCTAAATTATCATTTGAACGTAAGACTTCTACACAAAGTATGTCATTCAAACAAATGTAATACAATTTTAAGCCGACTAGTTTTATTAGAGTTATCGAACTTTCAACATAACATGGTTTCTGAAAGCAATATACAAGGTATGAGCCAACATAAAAAAAAGGGTAATATAATACTTTCTACAAGCTTATAACCTAAGTGATAGGTTAAATGTATGGCAACTACATAAAGTTTGTCATTCAAACAAACGTAATCAAGTTTTAAGATAACTTATTCATTATATTTATTGAACTTTCAATATAATATGGTTTCTGAAACCAATATACAAGTTAATAACCAACTTTAAATATAAGTGTGGTCTTGGCAAACTGTAAACAACATTGATGATAACTACCTATTTAAATATGTTAAATATTGTATTGATATTTGTACAGTCTTACCTGTAAAGTGAATTGTATATCCTTTAATCTAAATGTTTCTTCAGGAAAGTGTGATATAATACTTCACTATTTTCAAAACAATAACACTTTTATTCATCAGAAACATGTTTTCGCATAAGAACATTGAAAGAAACCGTTAAATCGTTCCCCACACAATGTAGCAGATGATAAACTTGAGCGTCGCGCTTTGGTCCTTGGCAATGTGTATACGTATGTCCATCCAGTTATATTATATAGATCAGTGTTTAGTTTATAGGCTTGTAGTAAGAATTACTATATTACCCCACATACACTTATTTAAAGAAACAATTCACGTGTTTTTAACTTATTTATGCTCTTCAAACCTTTTATTAACACATTTAACATAAAAAATGTTTATTGCTACGAGTGTCTTGTGAGTAGAGCTTATAAACCCAGCCGCTAGAATTCGCTGAATATCGTAGAAGCTTTGTAACATTGCTTTTGGTAAAATATATTAGCTCTGCAAACTCTCGTAGAAATATTAATGATTCAACTGTATATATGTTTATATTCCTACATATATATTAAGACTAAAATGGCACTTGTCGATAGTAGCTTGTGTTTACACACAAACGAATTATTTCTGTTATTATTTTGCAATAAGTGAATAGTACACTTTCCTTAAATACTTATTAAAAATCAAAGTGGACATTTCAGGGAAGTTTTCTTCAATGTCAATACAATTTTATTTTTATAGCCTACTAAACATGGCGGGTGTAAGCCAGTTATATATACACATATTAAGTATTTTTTTAAATAAGAACTAATATGTTTTCGACTCCCCCTTCTTCATTGGAAACTCAACACTATGATTTTGAGAGGGAGGAGAATTCTTCCAAATGGAAAGGTGTTTTTGTCAATTCTCTACGAAAGGTAGGGCCTAACTCTGGTTTTGAACCTTTCTGTCTTTTTTGTTTTTGTTATTGGTTACATTATTTAAAAAAAATATTTATTATTGATAAACATAGGTGTCTAAATACAAAATCAGCCAAATCTTTAGAAATTGTCCCCTCTCTTACCCCCTACTCCCAGTACTACACTAAAAAAATATCTAACCTTTAGTATTACTACTGTTATTTACAAAACTGCTATAGTCTGATCTGAGGGTGGGATTCTTATTTTTTCTCGCTTTCAAATCATAATAAATTTAATGTCTTCTAACACCGATACCCACAACAAGATTATGAAGTTTCTGATTATAACAAAATATACTGATGAAAAATTACTAAATCGTTAAAAAAATTATTAAAAAACCCACTCAATTTTTGGCATGTCTATGCATGGTTCCTATAGATAGTAATCGAAATTTTTATTTATTTACAAATGAAAGGTCAGCCAAAACTCTCACACATTTCACCCATGGAAGGTTAGGTTAAGCTCGGTTGGTTTTTTTATTGAAAACAATAGGGCCTATCTTGCATCAAAATATTCCCTATGCAATTGAGATGTTTGGCGATATGCTCATGCGCACCACAGTTGAGAAACATGTGACGATCTGCTCCAGGTTGTTTAGTTGGAGGACGTATTCAAAGATTTTTTAATAAAGATTATAATACAATAGTTAATTATTTACAAAATGTAGGTCTATTACTTTATAAAAGAAAACTAGGTAGAGCTTGTAGACACTTGTGTATTAATACATAGCCTACCTAAAATCACCACTGGGATATAATCTAAGGTGTCTTAACTGGTTTATGAAAGTTTCATTAGCACAGGGAACTTTTGTTCCACACAATGCTACGACATATAGCTAAACATTACCTGGTCAATTGGGTGATTTTAGAGGGGTTTTTTTTCATGGTTTGGAATTTTTTGGCAAGGTTAGTTTTGTTGTAACCAAAAACTTCATAATCTTGTTTGTATAGGTGCTAAAAAATATTATATTTATAATAATTTTACACTAAAATAAATTAAAGAATCCCGCCCTTGCTTCATACCACAAAACATTTTACTTTTAGCCTAACTAACTAAATAAATAGGTCCAACTGATATGGTAAAAATGCATTACATTCAATTATCTACATACCCGCCTCGGTTGCGTAGTTGGCTAACACGCCAGTCGTGTTGAGCCAGACCACCAAGGACGGGGAGATCGAGGTTCGAATCTCGGTCGGGTGAACTGGGGGTGGTTTTTCCTAAATGGTTTTCCACTCTCCCTCCACGCAAATGCGGGTTCACTTCCTCTAAATTCAACCTTCCCAATTCCTAATCCATTAGTGTAATTAGTACTTAAGCGTATAACCCGAACGGGTAGTAAGACGCGGTGCTAAATAATAATAATAATTATCTACATATTATATTTTTGATCTTATTGATTGAAACACCAAGCCTAGACCTAGGGCCTATATATAATTTAAGCAGTACACATTTTTCGGTTAGACTTTATTACTAGACTACCAAAGCACCAATAAAGACTAAAACTAGTACAACTTCAATAATTTATATAGTAGTTATGTTATCAGTATAGTTACAACCAAAACATCACAATCACAGCTTATTAACAGTAGGTACAGAGAAACCAAAAGCAGGATTAAGATAATTGATTATTAATACAGGCCTACCGGGAAAACGAAACACTTGCAATATGATTATAGCTGGTAGCCATTCGAATGACTCGTTACTGTAAATATAGAGTAAAGGTGGCCGGCCTTACACCAAGGCAACAAGAGGCAACATGTAGCATGCAACATGTTGACTCAATGTTGTATGTTGGAGAATACAGCTCTTTGCGATTTCTGTAGCATGCTACAAAGCATCTACACCAAAGAAACAAAATTGCCTCAAATAAACCTGACACAAAATAAATGTGGTTTCAAATTAGTGTTCTAGTAAATACTCAATATTGCCCAATTAAATTTCAATTTACCTATAAATTAATTGGATTAGCAATGGACTTTTGAAGCATCTTCCAGAAAATATAAAACAAAAAAAAAGTGAACTTTGATAATAAAAATATAAAGAGATTGTTGATTGATGTTTTTAATATAACATAATAACTATAATACAACACAAACAATTTTGACTGCAAACCAAGTTTTTTTTTTCTAAAGGTGTTCCAAATGTCAATTGGTTTAACTGCTCTTACCCTACAGTAGGTACTTATATTTTTTGAATTAAATAAAAACAAATCACAATTTAAATAGTTTGATGGAATTAAATACATATGTAGTGAGTTAAGAAAATGATATCCTGCTGCATTCTACTGGAAGTGTGACGAAGCTTCTACACTACGCCCGTTTAAAGTTTCTTCAGTAAAACTTAAGACTTAAAGTCCGCCATTTGTGGCTACAATTCAGGATTTTTATTAAAGCTGTTTATTTAAAAACTGTCTGAATGGAGACCATTCAGAGTGGATGCAATTCAGCTCCCCCAATAAAATTCCTTTTTCATTTAGCAGCTTCTTAGACTGATGTACAATATATTGACACTCCGAATTCTTGTGAAATTCTATTTTAGACCACAATGATGGAAACATGATAAACATTTGGATCTTTCTCTGGTAATTTTTGTAATGAGATCTACAAGTATATCAACATTTTTTTCTTTTGCTTTTTGTTTTAAACCAATTACACCATGTTCATTGTCACTGATGTCAGAATCAATCTTCCAATGAAATTTTCATGACACAAGATAATTTACTTTTCAGAGCTGATTTTGCCTCTACAATTTTTCTTTTTGCATAAGCTATTTTACCACTAAATGGTAAACTATGTATTTATTGATGATAGTCCTAAATTAGTTAAACTACTGTTCACCTTTTGAAAAGCTTCTTCAATCACTAAAGATGTCTCAACTTATGCAAATTTGTCACCTGAAATGATATTTTCAATATGGTATTCAGACTCTTGTAACACCTCTTTGAAGTTTTTTCTACATTGAGGACATAGTTTTTAATTTGGACAGACATTAATTTGCCTTATTTGTAATTGATTCACAAGTTTAAGGCTAACCTTACATAAATATCTTTTTATTGGCTTTTCATTATGATACTTAAATGGGCTGCAGCAAGAAAACTGCTGGTCTTCATATTTAGTGATGGTGAAAACAAAGTGATTTTAAGTTTTCTTTTGCTATATTTGCTCGCCAAAATATTAATTCATTAAGTGACTCATGTTCTGCTTTGTTTCTACATTCAGAAGTGAAATCATCTCCTAATGGCTTACTCAATCTCCTTCAGTAAGCAAAATAAAGATAAACATTTCAAGTTGTAATAGGGAGTTTCTACTAAGGTTTTAAAGTTTAGTCTAAATTTTCACTATGTCAATTTATCTATTTTTAGCTCAGACAACAAAAGAAAGGCAAAAAGATTGTTTGTATAATACTTAAATATGTGTCTAAGAGTGATACAAAAAAAAAAAAAATTGTGAGCTTTCACCTCTGCTTTCTATGATATCAATAATTTAAATTAATCATATTTTTATTGAAAATTTCCTGTGAATTCTAATTTAAGTTTATATTCTTAAAATCTTATTTTGTACAAATCCACAACACAATATATGATTCTAAACACATTATCTTAAATGAGAAGATTAAAAAAAATCATTGATCTATCTTTTCTAGTTATATAAAATATTTTATGTCACGCTCTCAACATTGCGCACTCACAGGAGCTCTTCAGGTCTATTAAGGTTATATTTGGGTTTCTATAACTTGAAGACTTTTGGTTAAGTTTTCTTAAAATTTAAAATATGATCACAAAACCATTCAAATGCTAACATTTATTAAAATCTAAAATGGTGGGTTATATTTCCTCTGAATATTGGATGAATTGACATGGAATGACCCTTATACTTTGAACTTTTTGAGGGATTCATAGAAGACATCTAGCGGAGGATTTATTCACTCAATGTATAAAGAAAGTTCCATAAGACCAATACAATTTAAAAAATACTTGACATTTATCTTGTAAACGTGCCAATACAATATCAAATTTGTAGCTCTGTAAAATGACCAAAATTAGTTAGATATGTTTACTTAAAATAAAAAGGTATGTTTGAAGAAAATATTTAATCAACACCATGACCAAAATTAGCTAGATGTGTTTACTTAAAACAAAGCTTATTTTTATAATTATAAAGGTTTGTTTGAAAAAAATATTTAATCAACATCATGTGGGAAGTCTACAACACTTCACCCACCAGCTAGCATGTTTTGAAATTAATTCAGCCTAATCCTTTTTTTTAGCACCTCGTCTTACTACCTAAACATTTGGGTTAAACCCCAGTATAATAATGTAGGGTATCAACATATTTAAAATAGTGGCTCACATTACTACACTGACCTTGCTATATAGAGGACCAACATTTATTTAGGTAGCATTTGTTTCCTGTAATAGTTTAAAACATTGGTTATTTTTGCTCATTAATAAACAAATACCTTAGTGAAACTTAATTTTACAAATTATTTAATCTTTCCTAGTACACTTTTGATTTCCTCCGTATCTTGAGATCCCTCACACTAAATTTTATCCTCAAAGATAGCATTTATACCTAAAACTCACCATTTGGAGCTTAACTGTATCTTTGCATGAATGCTTAGTAATTCTAATTATTTGTAATATATCCAAGGTGCTGGAACAAGTTCATTCATCACTAACAGCCCGTGAAGATGCACTAGACTATGTGGAGAGTCTAATCCTCCGTCTGCTAGGCATGTTGTGTGCACGGCCTCCCCCACACTCAGTGCAAGATGTTGAAGAGAGAGTATGTCGAACATTTCCCACACCCATTGATCGGTGGGCACTCAATGAAGCTAAAGACACTTTGGAGAAAGGGAAAAAAAAGGCCCCTTTGGTTCTACCTGTGGATAAGATACACCACATGCTACAGAAGGTATGTACAGTAGTTTCCAATAAATGTGCATTCAATTATACCTAAATGTAAATCCCTATTCATTCTAAAGGAAATCTATTTGTCCAAATGAGTGTTCTTTTCACAGCTATAATAAACTCTCCCTCTTTAGTTAATCATAATAAATAGTGATACATAAAAATAAAATTCAACCTTAAATTACTTGGTGACCTGTAAACATAGTTGTTAATAGAAAATTGAATATTCTTTTGCATGCAATTTGCTCCAGATTATTTTATTAGAATTTTTTTGGCTTATATATTTTAAAATGCCTTCATTTTCATCATCAAAATATTTTATGTTACACAGTATTGTATTTTAACATCACTTCAATCTCCCAAATCTTTTTTTTAAGTTAAAAAAAATTGCTTTCTAATATTAAACTTAAAAAAGGATTTTTCTACATCTCTGAAAATAACAAAAATGGTTAAAAGGATTTGGTAAAAAATAAGACATGCTATAGACCAAACATTAAACTATTGGTTACACTTATAAACAAATCTTAACGATACACAGATATTTCTGTGTTGTACAAAATAATATGATAAAAAGGTTTGAAGCTATGTAGATTAATTTTGGCTAGAGGAGGGGCAGTATTTTCAAATTGCAAATGTAATTTGAACGCAGTCTTCTTAATAAATGGGAGTGTCTTGTAATAGGATAGTATAAGTTTTTTAAAGAATTATTTGTTAAACATACGAAAGCCACATACTCACCTTACAAACGGACCTGAGAACAAACATACATACAAGTGTGAACAAAAACGAACATGAATGCACACAAACACATGCAAATAAACAGAAATAAGCAACCAGACAGTAAAGTTTAGTGTTCATTGACTTTTTTGGCATTCTGGCTGTTCAGTGCAGATTTATTTAATCTTCAAACAATTTCTTTTTTTCAAAGAATGAATGCTGTGGCAAGAAGAAGAAAAATTGCTTTGCCTTAGGTTCCCATGCCAGAATAGGAAACTTCTTTCATTCTTTCACTTTGATATGTTATCCAAAAAACATTCAATTAAAATAAATAATTACTATCGTATTATCAAGACTCTATTGTAATTTTATCTCCCACATTTAATGAAAGTATTGTATTTACTTGTTAAGACTGCCATTTTTTTTAACTGCTTCGGGTCTAATGTTTTATTCTGTGCCCAAGATTAACCAAGCATCATTCTTCATGCATACTATTTTGTAGTAGAAATCAGAAGGAATACAAAGCACAGGAATTGACACAAAAAATACACTGCCACAGTTAAATGAAATCTAATATTTAATTATATTGGTAGACACTAGTCTAAAACCATATAATATCCATTATTAATTAAAATAAGTTATAATCATATTCAAAACTAATTATTTTCAGCATAAGAATTAATAATTACATCTTGTTGACATTAAAATATAAATATTACATTGTTTTTAACATTGTTGTTTCACATATCTTTCATTCTTGTAAAAAATAAGACACTTGAAACATCAAAACACGTGAAAGATACCTATCATTTGTGGTAAAAATACTAGACTGAAATTAATTGAATTACAATGAGAGAAATATGCATCCTAAAACATTCCCTAATCACTTCTTGTGAAATAAAAAGGAGTTTCATCCTAAAAAATGTTGCTACAGAAGAGGCAAAATATGGCACCAGAAAATTTTAAAAATTCTTTGCTTTACATTGTTATGAAAAATTATGAGAATGTTAAGAATTATTATTTAATCCATATGAAAAAAATTTGGTGTCAATGTAAAATCTTTTGTAACTAACACTGTTCATTAAATTGGCAGAAACAAACAGATATTCTATTCTTTAATGTAAAGTCCTTTCTCATAATCATCATCATCATCATCATCATAATGGTGACCTGGTGGTCTAGGGCTAAGGTGTCAGACTTCTGTGCTGAGGGTCCGGGGTTCAATCCTCGGTCCCGGCACAGATTTATCTGATTGCCAAACCCTTCCTTCACCTCTGACAAGACGTGTATTAATCACAACTTGTGAATGTGAGGAATGCCAGGC
>CABFWB010005032.1:12365-35691 GCA_902151455.1 Timema bartmani
TGTTTAGTGGTTTCATGTACACTCGTACGGTATGCCATCATTAGCTGAGGCAACTTTACGTCCCAGTCATTTTGGTTTTCATTTACCCATTGAGACATCATGTCCAGTAACGTAGGATTGAATCGTTCCACTAAGCCATCTGACATAGGGTGGTAAGCTATTGTTCGCGTCTTCGCAATCTGTATTAAATCGCACAAGTGTCTGATTACTGTCCCGTCGACATTTCTGCCTTGGTTGGTGTGAAGTTCAGTAGGGACACCAAACCTGTTGTTGAATTCGTCCACCAGGACTCTTGCAACTGTGACTGCCCTTTGGTTTGGCAGGGCATACGCCTCCACCCAACGAGTAAAGTAATCTGATACAACCATAATTACTTTCTGTCCCAGCTTAGTCCTTGGAAAGGGGCCTAATATATCAACGGCAACCCGTTGCAGTGGTTCACCAACCCTAAACTTATGTAGTGGTGCCTTATCTATTATTTGAGTTTTCCTAGCCGCACAATCAGGACATTGCTGAACCCACGCTGTGATGTCTCGACGGAGATCCGGCCAATAGAACCGTCAGCAGACCTTTTCGACTGTCTTGTGAATACCTAAGTGACCACCAGTGGGTGTGTCATGAAGACTTCGTAGGATTTTTGTTTTAAGCACTCGTGGGACAATCAGCTGAAGTCTATGGGTATTTCCAACTTCTTCAAAACTTCGATAAAGAACACCTTGCTTAAGTTCTAGTTGGTCCCACTGGGCCCACAAACTCGTGTTGGTTCTTCCAAGTGCCACTGCATCCTCATGGCATGGGCGATTGTTAGCCTCTTTCCACTTTATAACAGGACAGATCGCTATATCTCCTAACTGTAACTGACGTAACTCATCAGGTGACACAGCAGGCTTCCACACAGGTGCGGCTGAAACTATGGATGTGACTATTGCGTCTTGGAAAAAATGGGGGTTGTGATTTTTTGAGCGCCCCCACTCTGTAGTGGACTGCAGGGTTTCCACGACTGTGCTTCTGGGTTGAGGGAGCTTGGACCTGGCATCACATCGGAATTTTTATCCACATGTTGGCACTGGCGACAAGGCATTCTTGAAAGTCCGTCAGCGTTACCATATTTCACACCTGGGCGATGTTCTACCGTATAGTTGAATCGTGATAGACGTTACAGCCACCGAGCTACTTGCCATTCAGGCTCTTTGAAATTGTGGAGCCAGACTAGTGCTCTATGATCTGTACGCACATGCACTACCTCACTTCCTTCAAGGTAGCAACGAAAGAAGTGGAGACAGTCAACCAGGGCTAATAGTTCTCTACGTGTCGCACAATACAGCCTCTCTGTCTTAGTAAATGGGCGGCTCCAATAAGAAATTACTTTTTCTTCGCCATCTTGAGTCTGGCTAAGTACTGCCCCGATTCCAACAGTGCTTGCATCACAATCCACCAGCCATTCACATTCCAGACGGGGAAACCCTAAAATGGAGGCGGTCACTAATCTTCTTTTTAGCTCCTCAAAGGCTGTTTCACAAGTTGTATCGAACACAAATGGTACTCCTCTGTGAGTGAGTCGTTGTAGAGGTGCAGCAATCCTAGCAAAGTTGCGGATGTAGCGGAGATAGTATCCGGCTGTTTGCAGGAAAGAGTTCACTTCTTCCGCAGTTATGGGAATGGGCCAAGATTGAACCTTATTTACTTTATCTTCTAATGTAGCGATCCCTTGCGCTCATATTCTGTGCCCCAGGAAAGTAATCTGGTCCCGCATAATTTGACATTTTCGAGGCTTTATTTTGAGGCCAGCATTGCATATTCGTGTAAAAACTTGACGCAAACGTTCCACGTGTTATTTCTCATCTCGACTCCATATTACCACATCATCTAGGTACGCCATGCAGGTTTTCCACTTTATACCTGTTAACACCAAATCCATGAGGCGTTGGAAGGTAGCTGCTGCATTACAGAGGTCATAGCTCATTACGTTAAATTCGTAGAGGCCATCTGCTGCAACAAATGCTGTTTTGGGACGATCTTCTAGTGCTATCTCGACTTGATGATAGGCGGCTGCCATGTCGAGAGATGAGAACAATGTTGCTCCTGACAAACCCCCAAGTATGTCATCCATAGGTAGCAATGGATAAGCATCTTTCACAGTCAGTTCTTTAAGTTTTTGGTAGTCACAACAGAAACGAACGCCACCATCTTTCTTTGCTGTGAGGACTATAGGCGATGCCCATGGTGAGGTAGAGGGACTCACCCTACCTTGTTTCTCCATGTCACTGATGTCCTTACGAATATATTTCCGGTATTTATACGCGACGCGGATGTTGCTTTGCTGGTCTAGCCTCACCCATTTCAATTCGATGATATGTTAGGTTTGTACGACCACACTCAGAATCATCTTGTGCCACAATATCCTCAAACTTATTTAATAGCGCTTTTGTTTCCACACGTGTAGCTTCAGAACACCTAGCTCAGGTAAGGTCGAACAATACAACTCCTTGACGATGTTTGGTTTGTGAAGTGAGAGAGAAGCACACGGGAGAAGATTTTTCTTCATCAGGTAGGGAGCGTAAGTGGCCAACTGATGTCCCCTTATACAACACAATAGGGTCTGGTGATGTATTTAGGAGTCGGAAAGGTACCCTATTTTTGCGAGCTGTGACCAAAATACAGGCAGAGAGAATGCCATATTTTTCTGCTACTTGCATGTTGGGCTCCAATTAACCTTCCAACTCTTCAAATTCTGAAGCCACTATTCCGCCGTGTGGTAAAAACAGTTCACTTCTGGCAGGCACGGTGACAGTTTCCGCAAGATTAACATGTGACTCGTGTGTTTGAAATAAGGATTTCTTGGGGTTTGAATACTTAACATAATGACATGGAACTTTATCTCCACCGATATTGAGGACATCCTGAGAAATAATTATATCACACTTATGTGCTAATATGAATGACAATCCTAACAGAGCAGACTGAGAAATATCTTTAATTATAAAAAATGTTTGTGTGTACGTAGTATTACCGAGTATGACGGGTAGGGCTACCTGGCCTAAAACTGATAATTGATGTCCACTTACATCATGTATTGAAATCGTTGATGAGACATGTTGATCCTCTGGACTCTTAACGAGTTCCCACAAGTCTTCTCGTATTATGCATTCGCTAGCTACAGAATCATTTAGGAAATCCAGTTTAATGGAGCGAATAGCTCCAGACGTGTAGATCGCAACTGGATTATTTATTGTAGCAATTTCGAGTGCCTGATGGGAAGCCTATGTAAGTAGGCAAAACAATCTACATCGGCGAGTTTCCCGAAAATGTTGTCACACATTCCCTCCGTACGTGTTCTCTTTCTCCACATTGAAAGCAATGTGGTCCCGATTGATCCCGTGTAACTCCATCCTGAGAGTCACGTTTCTTTTCTTGGCACTCGTCCTCTTGATGACCACGATATTTACAGTAACTGCACTTAAATACTTGACGTACAGAATTAAGCTGTTTTTGGTGACTCACCAGAGACGTAGCATGAGGTCTTCTATCTTCTAAAACCCTACAAAGTGCTCTCGCCATTGCCTCTTGAATTGACTGCCGCAATAAAACAGGTGTTATATTTGTCTCTGCTACAGGAATAGTGGCAGCAACTACACGTTCAACTGGTACAGTATGCTCAATTTCTGACACTGCCTCTATCATTTCCCTGCGACTTACAAGATCTATCACAGTTTTGGCGGGATTCCGGCGCAATGCTACGCGAATGTCACTGTCATCTATACACTGAATAAGCTGGTCACGGACTAGTTCATCCCAAGATTCTGGATTAAACTGCGGGTACGCTTTCATTGCTAAGCGCTGCAGGTCAATTGCGAGTGTTGTTAAACGCTCATTTGTCTTGCGGTAACGTGAAACAAATGCCGCTTTCCTTAATTAAATCTGGCAATAATGTTTTTTTTAAAACAATCTTCAACTCAGAACACACTTTATCAAAAAAATGTTTGTCTTTATCTGTGAGAGAGCGGTAGACGCTTTGCGCTGACATAGTAAGGGATAGTTCCAAAAACAAAAGACGTGATTCCTCCTTCCACCCATTAGCTGCGGCCAAGAGCTCGAAAGTAAAGAGCCAGTCTTCAAACGACTCCTCCGTATCCTCGCTAAATTTGGACGAAAACAATGTTGAAGCAGCCATAGCGCTAAATAAATAAATATCGTCACAAGTAGCTTATAATAGTGAAGAGTACCATTCAATCGCATTAGCTATCAGATAGCACACACACACAAAAATACAGAGAACATAATAATAAAAAAAATATGTAATATTTTTGGAAGCACATCTACTACTAAACACTCAAATTAAATAAACAGTACTAGATTACAAGTCAATAATAAACTATCGTTCTAAGAATATCATTTTTATATGAAACTATTACATGCACCGCATGCCACCAGTGTAATATTACTTTATTCCGCATTCACGTACAAGACATACAGTACTGGCCTAGTCACCGCTCCAAGGCCAAAGCTCACACTACTTGGCTGCTGGAATGTGCCACCAACCCTTCTGTCTTGATGAACACTAGGGGAGGGAGTATTGTCCCGTTATAACTTTAAGGGCAACATTCCCCCCTACCTGCTTGTTAGCAGTCAGCACTTGTCACTACACCTGGATAACGTCATTGCTTCTCCTCATGACAGTTCGAGTATGGGTTTGTTTCTTCCACCGGCTTACTAAGCCTGTCGTGGTAAAGCCCTTTCTATTACATGCACATTTTAATTTATCTGACTATTATTTCGGACCACACCAGGACAGTGGTTTTTTTTTCTAAGCCAATATTGTTAGTATTGCCTCCACGGTGGAATTTCGTATGTATATTTCAGACATCACATAGGAATATATTGGGACTTTAATTTACATGTAAATTATGACTCTACTGATCAGGCTCGGTTTTGATTAAATACGCTTAGCATTTCTAAAGATCTAGGCGCCGACAAATGGACACCATTTGTCATCTTTCATTTCATTTAATGCAATAAATATTCTGAAGAAAATATGTTTAGTTAAAAAACTAATGCGGCAATGGAATAATGTAGCTAACTTGAGAAGATAAATAAAATTTTATGCAAAACATAATTTATAAAAATAAATATGTACTTAAGAAATGCGTGTGTGTCTTTTTTTTTACTTTCCTGGTTCACTCATGGCACAGAGTTAAAAACTTCAAATTGGTACCTACATTATTCACAGAATAAATCTTCTGCCTATAAACAGAAACAGTAAATGCCCTTTCCAAAATAATCCCCACAATAGAGGCTACAAAAGGGGAGGTGAAAGATTAACATCTGTAAAATATTTGTGTTGAAGTCATTGTCTTGTTATATGACTCATTGTCTCTGTTGTGAAGCAAATTCTTGGAAAACCCAGTGTAATACAAAATAAAATACACTATACAGAAGCGTAGCAGCATCTAGGTCGGTTCAAGATCCAATACACTATACAGACACATAGAAGCATCTGGGTTCTTTCAGAAAAGAATAGAGCTCCTTTTTGAAAACAATAGGATGAACAAAGATGTAGCATTCTAGTATGCAGGTGGAACGCTTTAAACTTGTGTTGTATCAACTGGAACTCTCCTAAACTTGTGTTGTATTAACCAGAACGCTAGTAATATTTCTCCGTATGACCGAAATGGCACTCTGGTGCGGTCCAGCTCAATTTAAGCACTGCTTCTATCAACATTTTACGTACTGTGAAGTATGAAATGCTCTATTTGTGTAAGTAGTTTTATTTTATGTCAGACATTAAATATTTGAATGACTTGTCAGACATTTTGTAATAGGCCTAATTAATTTTGAAATGTCCTCTAAATTACACTTTTAATTTGGCACCACATTGATTCAAATTTATTTCGTAAGTGTGAATTATTTTTGAAGTAGTGCACTAATTTTAATTTAACAAAGCATAAGTTTGTTACCACCCCACTACTCCCCCTCTCTATCTCTGTAACACATTTGCATCCCCAAGATTGACGGTCACACTCCACCCCTCCCCCCTTCTGAGTTATATTCCTAAGCCTTAAAGGTAGCTAGCCAAGCACCCCATTCTCTTCTTTGTGGCCGCTCAGCAGGGAGTCGAGTCCTTACAAACTACCTGACTAAGGGGAATAAAAGGAGCAGATGGACGGGTAGCTGTTCATCTTGTTGCTCTCTCCCCCTTCCCCCCCTCCCTCCATGCTGGACACTAACCCCCTCGGTGAAATAAACTGCACTAAAGTGTTAACGTGTGCTTTTTTACATCAAAACTGCCCACCATAACTTGCCAAACCCTCCTTCCTGCCTCCCGCCTGGTTCACTACGGTAACTCACCGAACTCTCCTTCCTGCCTCCTGCCTGGTTCACTACAGTAACTCACCGAACTCTCCTTCCTGCCTCCCGCCTGGTTCACTACAGTAACTCACCAAACTCTCCTTCCTGCCTCCCACCTGGCTCACTACAGTAACTCACCGAACTCTCCTTCCTTTCTCCCGCCTGGTTCACTACAGTAACTCACTGAACTCTCCTTCCTGCCTCCCGCCTGGTTCACTACAGTAATTCACCGAAATCTCCTTCCTGCAACCCGCCTGGTTCACTACAGTAACTCGCCGAACCCTCCTTCCCGGTTTACCGCGGTAACTCATCAACCCCTCCCTCCAACCGTTTGGGAAAAATGGAACAAGCAGGCCGTCAGAAGGAAGAGCACCTTTGCGCACAACACCCAGGTTAGTCAACCATGTCTAGCAACCCAATCTCTGGACCTAGTTGGACCACAGAAACACTAACCACTTCAACTTCCCTCACTTCGCAACTCCTGAGGAACCCTATTCCCCCGTCTCATCTCGGTCTCCGCAACTCCTGAGGAACCCTACTCCCCCGTCTCATCTCGGTCTCCATTGTACCTCACTCATCAAAAACAAGGGACCCAACATTCCCTCTCCCTACATGTCAGCCCAACTACTACTCGACACAGTAAACATTGCATGCGGAAATAATCTCAACTACTTGAAGAATGAAGGGAGAGACCAATTATACACATCATCAGTCGTTATCTTGACGTTCTGACGTGTACACTCTTGGTCAGCTTACTGAGAGGGCGCCTAAGTTTGATAGTTGAGGACGTTCAGTAATTTTGTGTAGAATGATTTTACTTTATTATTACCGCTCTTGGCCAACACTACGGATACATAATCAACTATAAATACAAGGTAAGTAAAGTGTTTTTAAAATGGCTACCAATAAGCGTGCTAAACCAACTATTTACAGTGAAGGATGTGAAATTATTGCATATGTAATTGATTTTTTTGAGAGTGAAAAACTATCGGGACATTACAAGCACCCTGTTGAAAGAGTCACAAAAAGAGCAGCAGAAGATATAGGAAAATCAGAGTTAACTATTTGTAAAATTCAAATGGAAAGAAATATGGTAAGTGGGACACAAACAAAACTTTCAACTCTAGGAACAAAGTACAAACCCAGCAGCAGAAAAACTGTTTTTGATTATTTTGACTTTTTGTCATTCGACGACTTGTACAGAGGTTCTACATTGTTAAAAAGAAAATACCAACTTTAAATAAATTATTAGCAATAGTAAAAGCAGAAATCAATTTCACTGGGAGCATATAAACGTTGAGAAGAGCATTGAAAAAAAATGGGGTTTAAGTTTAAAAAGTGTAGAAATAAAAGACTAATTTTAATTAAGAAAAGGAAATAGTTGCATGGAAAACTAGATATTATAGAAGAATGAGAGAAAATGATATATTAGGGGACCAAAAACTTCCTGTGGTATATCTCGATGAAACCTGGATTAATCCTTCGTACACAGTGAGTAAATGTTGGCAAGACCCAGAAACAACAGGAGTATTGAAAAATGATGGTGCAGTACAGAGGTGGATCCTTGTTCATGGCGGTTCAGAGCAGGGATTTGTATCAAATATATTTCTTACTTTCATATAAAAATCAAAACAGGTGACTATCACAGTGAGATGAATTTCAAAAATATTTCTAAGTGGGTGTAAGAAAAACTTATCCCCAACTTTTCTCTAAAAATCCTAATTGTAATAGACAATAAACCATATCATATTGTTCCAATGAATAATCCACACACATTCGGTTTACGAAATCCTGAAATGCAGCTGTGGTTGGACACAAATAGTATGAGGAACAGACTATGAAAAGTGAGCTCTTGGGCTAGTCCGCTACCGACGTGAGTCTCAAAAATTTTACATAGATTATTTATTCAAACAATATGGTCACAGTGTTATTAGGTTACCTCCATATCATAACCTTAACCCTATAGAATTGATTTGAAACATGGCGAAATCACGAGCTGCGGCCAAATATGTTGTTCAAATCCCTTTAGAAATAAAACATTTGACAGAAGAATGAATCAATAGTATCAATGAGGATGATTGGCAACAGGTTATATCATATGTTAAGAAAGAATAAGCCGATAATTGGAAAAATGATGGTCTGATAGAAGAAGAAACATAACAAATTTTGATTTCTTTTGAAGATAAAAGTGACAGTGAGGATTAAAGTACTTACTTACTTAGCACCACGTCTTCCTACCCATTCGGGTTATATGCTAAGTAATAATTACGCTAATGGGTTAGGAATTGGGAAGGTTGAATATAGAGGAAGTGAATCCGCATTTGCGTGGAGGGAGAGTGGAAAAACATTTTGGGGAAACCACCCCTAGCTCACCCGAGCGAGATTCGAACCTCGTTCTCCTCATCCTTGGCAGTCTTGCTCAACACGAATCTAGTGTGTAAGCCAACAACGCCACCGAGGCGGGACAGGATGAAAATGACAGTGACAACAGTAGTACGTCAAGTAGCTATGGTAACAACACTGACAGAAAAATATCAGGTTTTGAGTAGTTAATTTAGTATTTAAGGTAAGTTATAACTACTTATATATTCAACTTATAGCAGAAGTCTTATATTAGCCAAGTACCACCACTTATGTTCCATTTGCCATTCAGTAATGACTGTACTAGAGCACTATGGGTATCTCTTCTCCCCCCCTTCACCTTTAATACTTTAGAGCGATTGCAGCGCCTGACCACGAGATGCAATGCTTTCTGTGTCGAGTAGTTCTCGGAAATTCCTCGAGTCCTTCCGCCAGCCATACCCCATCTCCCCCTTCTCCCTGACCAGGGCAACTTACCACCTTCAACCCATAACTACTCCCCCCAGAACCTATCAATTCTCCCCCACGTCTATTATCCCGTCAGAGAGACCCACGGGTATTGAAGGCCAACGTGGTTCCTGTGAAACAATGAGCCCCCTGTGACACTTGATATAGAGTCAGTCATTTATTAAATGACAATTTTAATTTTATCGCACAGTACCTACTAAACTAGTGTGTGGGCAAGAACTTATCCAATTTGATAATAATAATTTTTTAAATATCTCTATCTTAAGATAATCTGGCATATGTTCCAACATGTACATTTTGGAAACTTTCACCAAAATTTCAAAAATTTTTCAAAAATTTGGCTAATTGACTGTTCTTATTCAAATAAACCTTCACCATGTAGGTAAAATAGTTCATAGAATAGTTGAAAGACTATCTACATGGAATATCTTTAAAGAATAACGAAACATAAATTATAACTTAAAAAGTATGTGTATGATATAAACATCTTAACCCTTTTGCTGTGTTAATTGGATATATCCGATCTCAGCATTATAGCCATTGACTGCGGAAATCAACTTTACCCCACGACGTGTAAACTTTATCTACCCTAGCTGCAACAGTCTGAAATAGCTACAAGATTGTTAGAACGCTGAATTTTTCATACTAGCATGCCCGTGCACCTCTGACATCTGGTGTTAGTTTTGAGAACTGCCAATTACCAGCTGCTAAATCATAACAATAGTAGCGCTTGTTTACTTCCACATTTCACTACTTGTAGCACACGTGCAATATTTATGTGGCAGAAAACATTGTTGAGGGATTTATTAGTGTAGTATTTGTGATATTTACTCGGTTATTCTACTGTGTTAGTACCATTTCATTTATGATTGATGAATTTGTGCCATGTGAAGGCTAATAAATATAATATTTGGTTAGTATGGCGATTGAAAAATTCAATAATTTAGTGAGTTTTAAATTCTATTTTATTTCTTCTAGTTGCTATTTTATTTTTGTTATTTACCTATTTCCAATTTTGAAACCATGCCTAATACAAATATATGAGGAAAGCACCAATGTCGCACAAAATTGTTCAAGCTGTGTTGATGTAACCTACTTTTCAAACATTTTCTTTTTATTATATAAGGCCTATATTAGGTCAATATTAGGCCTGTCAAATCCTCATTTAGCAATTGGTTTGACACTATTGGGGGTGGCAAGTAAAATAAAGAATGGTTCTGATAGCAGAATAACATTGCAATTGGGTAAAAGATATCCTTTGGAGGAAAAAACTCACTTTTTTTTTTTTCCTTTTGTGAAGTTAACGCTGTATAAAGCTGTAATATTACCCCATCAGCCTTTTCATTTTGGCAAAACTAACCATTGCAACCCCAAAATACATTTTATTACTTGATAGTGCCTCAACACTTGCTGTAATTCTTAAGGTCCTTGGCTGCACTAACACAAGTGCTTCCCAAATTAATGCATTGCTCTGTAGAACCCCATGCTTGCCATAGTAGGTAAGAGAACAAGAAAGGTAATTTTTAAAGAAGTGCACGAACATTCATTTGGATAAAAGTGATTATATATGATGTAAGCAGATTTTTATTACTTTAAAGATTGTTTGGTCAATCATTCTTTATTTAGTTCACTTCTTTATATTGGAATCTGGCCTGCCCTATTATCAAGATTGAGGCAATGAAAATTAATAATTTTCCAAATCGGTAGTAAGACTAAACTAATTTCCAACACTAATCAGCTGTATTTACTAATAAATTACCATTTTAATTATACCTATATGGTTTTTTGGTTTTATTTAATACATAAATATATAATTTTGAAAACCTGCTACTTCAGGTTTATGGAATGCGCCTCTTTCTAAATTAATAGTTTTTCTTAACACTGTGTCTTAATAATCATTTGGGCTATACACTTATGTACTAATTATGCTAATGGTTTTAGGTATCAGGAAATTTATATTTAGAGGAAATGTATCTGCATTTGCATAGAAAGAGCGAGGGAGTGGAAAACCACTTTGGAAAAACCCCTTTCAGTACATCTGAACGAGTTTTGAACCTCTATCTCCCCCCTATCGGCAGTCTAGTCTATTGCGAGAGTAGCGCCTTAGACCATTTGACCACCAAAGTGGGTTCTAAATTAATGAAAAAATAAATATTAAATGATTATACCAACACTTTGCCTCAATTTAACATGCTTCGGAATACAAAACCTTTATCTCAAACATCTTGAACTATTTTATGAGGTATTTACATAGTTGTTAAAACTAGTAATATCATTTAAACTTTTGATTAAAATGCCCACAGTTTGAAATTCACAGTGAACATTTTAATTTTTACAACTTTTTCACACACTAACTCCAGCACAAAATTATACTTTACATCCATATGTTTCAATCTTTTGTGTTCCCACTTCTGAAGACACTTGATGGCGGGCTGGTTGTCCTCACGGTGGACACTCCAGGATTGATTCCGAGTTTCATTAGTAGACTGCATAGCCAGAGGACATCAGTACAGGCATTGGCAAGATAAATAAATTCTGCCTCACAGGTACTCAAGGCAGTAGTAGGCTGTTTTCCAGTTGTTCAAGATATAGTTGAACCACACACTCTCAGAAGAAATCCAGATGTTGACTTGCAACTGTAATCATTGGCTCAGTCACTATCAGCATACTTATCTCTTACCGTTATATGGTGTTGGATTGATCGAACCCATGGCATCACTGTGGACAAGCTGCAATGGGTGCTTAGCCCTAAGCAAGTTTTTATTATTATTATTATTATTATTATTATTATTATTATTAGCACCGCGTCTTACTACCCGTTTGGGTTATACGCACTTACGCTAATGTGTAATGGTAGGGTGATTATGGGATGAAATGGAGGACCTACAGTTTAACGTGGAATCCGAACCACGGTGGAGGCCTGGCATTCCTCACATTCACAAGTTGTGATTAATACACGTCTTGTCAGAGGTGAAGGAAGGGTTTGGCAATCAGATAAATCTGTGCCGGGACCGAGGATTGAACCCCGGACCCCCAGCATAGAAGTCTGACACCTTACCCCTAGACCACCAGGTCACCTAGCAAGTTTTTACATGAACCAATTTATTCATTTTACCTTGGATACAGTGCTCACATGGAGATTTTGGAGTAGCAAGTTGTTTTTTTTACACACACCATATAGGCAATTGACCATTTCACATAGACTCTTCAAATTCAAACTAGTATTACTAATATGCGTCAATTGCCACTGCCCCCTATTTGTGCCATCTACTTCAACAGCATTGACATATGCATTTTTAACAGAAAATATCACCAAATACATTTTGGTAGATTCGGATACGACTGCTACAGGCTTATCACGTTTGAACATTTTCACTACAACATCATCAGAAACTACATTGCATCTATTTGAATCTTGTTGTCTGACTTGTTCTATAGACCAGGGCGATAAGAATACTTCCCAGCTGGATCACAGTGATTTTTACATCCATCTCAAAAGACACACAGAGATCACCAACTTCTTTCTCTTTTAAATTTTCACCTGAGTTTGCGAACTTGATATTCACAGGACTTGGAAGGGGATGAATATTAGTCAATGACAATAAGTTTCCAAGCTTCTGAGTTGAGATAACAGGATGCAAACAAAACAGAATACACTCCCTGGGACGTGGTGGCTGGTATACTAAACTCTGCTTCAACTTTGGCAACTTTTGCTTTCCTTTAATTTTCATTCTGTTTCTTAAGTTTATGGCATTCTGAGATCACATGTCCAAATTTTCTATAAAATTTACACTGAAGTTGACTTTGCTGAATGTTTTTGATTAGACTTTGTTTATGACTATTTGAAACTTGCATTTTTGATCATTTTTCTTCCACTCAGCAAGTTCCTTTGTTTTTTTAGTCATGATTTCAAGACTATCGGCTTCGTTGAAAATTATTTTCGTTTGGTAATCACTTTGGACTACTTCCGACAAATTGATTTCATCAAACGAAGTTTAATTCTAAACTTCCAGGTGTTGATGAATTTTGAAAAGCAATAATTTTCTTTATTGGTCATGGTGGTTAATATCTTCTAGGATAAATCTTCTAAAATTTACAATTTAGATCAATTCCCACCCACCACAACCTAAAAATGGGCTAGCGCAGGTTTATGGCATCCTTAACATAGTCTCTTTGCTTAACAAACATTACATCTTAATCGGATTCAAACACTTTAATAACAGAAAATTAATATGAACTTCACAAAAAGTAATAATAGCATAAAGGAACAAACATTTATGGTGACAAACATGACTACCAACATTGGCACAAAAAATGTACCTGTTTCTAAAATTAAAAATGTTAAATTGCAATACCAACAATTTTTTTTTAAAACTTATCATAATGATGATATTACATCAAAACTAAAATTTAAGCTTTTTCATTGTTTTATTTTGAAAGTTTTTCAATACTCCTAGATATCTAACATTCTATATGGTATTAATAAATGTTCAATATCAAGTTTGATAAAAAAATTTTTATAATGAACCAAAAAAAATGTTCATGTAAATATTTTTGTTTCCAGGAGGTTTTGCAATACAAGATCGACTCCCAAGTATCTTACTACATTGTGGCAGTATTGGAATACATATCAGCAGATATTCTTAAGGTATTATAGTTATTCAAAATGTTTTTTCCCCAACCTTATTTTTGGGAAAAATTATATCCCGCCTTATGACAAATTGCAATTTTGAATTTGTGTTTCTATTTCAAAGATAGTTTAAAAAATACTATGATTCAATTCAATTTCCAGCTCAGTTAAATTGTAATCTATGGTACATTCAGAAACATTTTGCTTTGTGAATAATTTCAAGTTGTAAATGTACCAGCTGTCAAAAATAAAGCTTCAAAAATAATATTTTGTTTGATCAACAATTTGTTATTTACAGTGAACTTTTGATTTTCTGGTGGATATTGAATGTGAGAAGATCCATAGATAGTTAAAATCTCTGTTAAAACAAAACATATATTTATTTACTCAATTACAAATAAAGCAAGTGAAAGACTTTTCCTACATTTTTGGGTTTATATATTGATAGTTTTTTCCTAAGTGTTGAACACAATTGCCATAACAAAGGTTTAGTTGCTATTAATGAGTATTCTTGATCCTCCTAATATTTTAACATGCGTTCAATGTCTGTCTATTTGCTACTATGGCTGACTTTACTGTCTGGAATGAATTCTGCCTTTTTTGCTTATCATGGCTTCCACATCACCTTGGGTCGGTGCTATAATGTGCTGTCTCCCATTCTTTCAAATTCTGGTTCAAACGGGTCACACTGGATCCATTCGATAATGTTATCTATTTTCATATCCGCAAACTCATCATAATACTGAAGAATTGCATCTAAACCAGCACTATCGTCAAGACCTTTGTAGTCTGCCACTTTGAGTGACTGGGCTATGTTAATGTCACAATTTTGAAAAAGTGCCTGCTTGGCTTAAAAAATGGGTGTTCAGCCATTAGGTGCTCAAAATAAATACATATTTCTCAAACACACTTGGTAATCATACTTAAATTTGGGTTGTTAGATTCCATAATTGTAATCTAATTCTAAATTTGATTGATTAAGTTAGGTAGTTTTTGAATACTTTCCCAAAACATTACTTCATTACAAAATTAAATATTATTTTTTGTACAAAGTACATTCTGAATCTTATTTTACAGCAATCATTATTAAGACATGCTTGGAATCTATAAAAAAAAACTACTTAAACAAAAGCTAATAGAACCACCATGTTTCAATTATCATGTTTGCTGTTTTAATTTTGGATAGCAATAAAATGTGCTCATAACAATGGAGAATTGTAACTTTCCTTTTCAATAGATTTAGGACTACTTTCAACATATATAGACTTATAAGTTTATGATATCACTAATCATTAGGTTTACTGTATGGGCAGTTCAGAATAGGTATACTTTATAATAGGATAATACTTTTAATGAAGTATTGCTATGGCTCATGCCATTTCCATAGCATTATCAGTCATGATGACCCCAAATTTGGTGATGGCTATTTCAGCAACATATTTTGCAGTGTATTGGTCAGCCTTGTTTATTAAAGTCTTATAAAATACTGGCTGAGTTGTTATAATTAATGACTTGATTTTTTAGAACGACTAATTGAATAACTATTGCTGGACTTTCTGTGAGAACCAGATGTGTAACCCTGCCACCCCTGTTTCAAGAAAACACCCTCTTAAACAGCTTCTACTCTTTCTAGGGTTAGGGTTTCTTATAATATATAATTGGTGTCATCAGATTCAGATGAATTTGATGATCAATCTAGAACAAAGGCAAAGAAAAAAGATAGTTGTAATAGTTATGAAACACTACAGGAAAGATAAATAATAAATATTCCTCCCACCCCCCTTACACACACTTAACCCTTCACTACATTTCACTCCAAATTGCTATCTGGGTCACAGAAATAGTTAAATAGGATACAACTTAAAACTATTTTTATAATATAGCTTACAATTTTTTTTAAGTTTAGGGTTTCACAAATTATTTAAACTGTATGTGTCTAAAAAATATAAATTTAACAGTCCTGCCTTAAAAATAAGTGAGAATAACCCTGAGCACGGGATGATCCCTGAATAGTTCAGTGGAAGAGCATTTGTGCGTTAAGTCAAAGGTTATGGTTTCGATTCTCGTGTCTAGATGCATTTTTTTCAATTTATTCAATTATATTTGATATGCAGCCAATATTCGTAGTTATAATAATTTATCTCCCAAGCTTGCCTTTTCATATACTTAATTGTATAGTGTTGCTTTATTCCATGCAGTTCTTTTAGTAAATTAAAAAATATACAGCCCTTAACTAACACAAACTTTGTGTCACTAATTGAATGGCTATCAGCACCCCATTTATAAAATAAATTCTACAATAGACACAACATCTAGTTGATTTAAGCCTCCAATTTATCAAATAACACATTTTTGACCTTGTCAAGAATCAGACCAGGGACCTTAAGCTCACTAGCCAGTAAGCACTTACACTACCATTTGAGCAAAGGTGTCTTGACACTGCCTATCATTCACAAATTAAAGCTTTTAATATTTAGGACTTGAGGCTATGAGATAAAGATCAAAAAGCTATTCAAACCACATAAGAATAATACAAATCCAATTTTAAACATCAAGTTTGTGTAAACCATCATTCTATACCAACTATCAGAAAATAACTTCTTAGGTTGATTAGGAGCTGAAACAGATCTCAAGTTTTGACAATTCTTAAGATTTTTTTCATTCCATTGGCACTTCTAACATATTCACTTCTACAGTATTTGCACTTTTATATAATTTTATATTAGGCCTTTTACAAAAGTTATACCCATTTTGTGGACGTTCTGGTCAGTCAAAAAGGTTTTTAGGATTATATATACTTGGTCAAAAAGGATTTTCGAATTCTATAATATTCTGAAATATTATATAAAGCTTTTATACTTCCCTGAAATTTTTTACATCTAACTATACACTATGGAAGGTTGCCTTATATTATTAAGCAGCAGTTTAAAGCTATTGTTTATGTTTGTAATAATTTTCTAATAATATTTTGTTTAACAATGAGGAGGCCCAATGGCTTAGTGATTTTAAAATAATGGAAATTTATCAAAATAAAGAGAAATGAAAAAATAAATTAATAGTTGCAAATTTAGTAAAGAAAGTCCCCCCAGGGCACAACTAAGGAAATACCAGATACATAGCCTTAAGGGAGATTTGCTGCGCCCCTCAAGTCAGGTAGAACTTAAAATATCCAGTGATAATAGCGCTTCCAAGTGAGAATTCTTTAAAAAAACTCACTTGCAAAATGTTCCTCGTGAGAAAAACAAGCTGAGATCTAAGAGCTGCCGGCTCTCCGAGTACAATAGTCCAGGTAGTGGTAATCCTTTACCCCGCCTCACCCCCCTTTCATTGACCAACACTTTTCAAACATTCAAGTGTTTTGGGCCCATATATATAATGCCGATGCTTCTACAGTTTAAACATGACACAAGGTCTTTGAAATGCATTTGTAAATGAATTATTAAATATTTTGTGACCAGCTTCTGCGGTCACAATTCTTTAGGATTCACTTCTTCGTTAGACTGGACTGCAAATAACTAGGATATCAGTGTTCGAATCTCGATCGGGTGTACTGAGAGTGTTTTTTCCTAATATGCTTATAATTCTCCTTCAACACAAATACGGGCACATTTCCCAAACATTTTACCTTCCTCATTCCTTATCCATTGGAGTAAATACGTGGATAGCCGTAATGGAAAGTAAAACATAGTGCACAAAATATATCCGTAATTAAAATTAAATACTTATGTTGTAAAGGTTGCATTTATTTTTATATTTTGTTGGCAAATTAATACCAAAAAAATATACAAGTAATATGCTACTTTATAAACAAAAAAAAGTTAAAAGTATGGAAAATAAAATGAAAAGAGTTTTCTAAGTATATATTTGGTATCGGCAATACCCCCTTATTTTAAACACTGGAATGATTATATTCAACATTATTTTATACTAATACCTGCCTCTGGGGCATAGTTAGCTAACACACTAGTTTAGTGTTGAGCTAGACTGCTGAAGATGGGGAGACCAAGGTTCGAATCTCGCTTGGTTGAACTGGGTTCCTTAAATGGTTTTCCACTCTCCCTCTCCGCAAATGCGGGTTCATGTCCTCTATATCCAATCTACTCAAATCCTGGCCCATTAGCGTAATTAGTACTTAAGCGTATAATCTAAAAAGGTGGTAGACGTGGCACTAAGTATCAGTATTATTGTTTTTTATTAATGTGCAATGAAAGTTAACAAATCGGTTTTAAATCAGTTTATAGTAAAATCAAGTCTGAAAATGAAGCTTATCTCCCTAAACGCGCATTAGGATTACACAACAAAAAGCTCATAATGTTTTGTCCAATTACACTTGTCCAACACCTTCTCTTGTCTGTAAGGAAAATTAAATATCTCTTTGATTTTATTAAAGGGGAATAGAAATAAATATGAAAGAAAAAATTACACTTAAAGCTCTTTCAGTATAAAATTATTTTACTATAATAGAACAATATTTTCTTAAAAAATAAATATTTATATCACAATAAAAGAGTTTAGTAAAGTGAGTAAAATTGTTGACAATACAAAATATATGAAAAAAATATATTCTCGACTATACCCAAATATTGTTTTAATCACAGCTATGATTATTAAGTGTTTGGTATGAAAATTATCTTCTAAAGTAAAGAAAAAAGGTTTTGATTATGTAGTTTGGATAGGTTTGAAACTAAAATTATGATCACTATCATAAAAAAATTAATACAATAAAAATATAGAAATAAGATTTAACATAAATTTTATTTAAATATGTCTCAAACAAATTTGGACGTTGATATATTTAATAATATTTTGGTCACTTTGATTTCATAATGTACTAGATCGAGCTTTGACGTATTTCGCTATAGCATTCTTGCTTTATTGGTGAACATCCAGCTGTCATATTTTTGAAAGTTCCTTCGTGTACAATCCTAAACTAACCATGGCAATCACAAACCAGTTATGGCAATTAACAAATAAAAAATCTTAGAAATAAAATATTACCTAGTCTACAATCTGAGTGCACAAACGAGCGCAATCGCAGGTGTGGTCGTCGCATTCCAATGACAATGCAAAATTTACCTAAGCACGATCACAGAAACATGTTTGAAAATAGCATTACATTTCACTAACGAGCATAAATTTAATAATAGACTCTTTTACATAAACATATTAAATATGAAGCATTATTATTATCCAAAGAGAATCATGGTCACCAAGTTATGTCACCTGAATTGGTTTATTTTAATTGCTATGTCGCTCCTAGATATGCGATAGTAGCTATGTATTTGTAAATTTAATGTATCCACTTTAAGATAGGCTTTAGTTTGTCTGTTGATTTACTTTTAGTACTTTAAAGTTTTTTACTCTGCCTTTACAAATTTAGTGTTCCAAATGTCTTACTACAGTCCAATTTTTATTAAGAGTCTTTTAGAAAGTAGATTTTTTCTTGCTGTCAACATCAATAACATTTTCTATTTTGTTATTTTTGTTAGCACCGTGCCATAATATTTGCATGGTGGCTACAGACAGGGAAAACAGGGAAAACCTGGAAAAGTCAGGGAATTTTAGGATGACAGGGAAAACAGGGAAAATGTCAGGGAATTCAACTAAAAATAAGTAAAAAGTCAGGGAATTAAAAAATATGAATAAAATATCCCATTAATTTCGCAACTAAACACTAAAATAAAAGTTAATAATACATAAATAAAATAACATTTTAATTTTTTTAAATATCTGATAAAACTGTTTATGTTTAGTAGATACACACTTTTTTTAAAATATGTGATCAATAATAAATAAAACAAAAGTCATCATCCACCATTAAAACTGGAAAAAAGTAGTCAGGGAAAATTGAAAAATGTTGCCTGGAAAACCTGGAAAAGTCAGGGAATTTTGTAAATTATGTTTTGTAGCCACCCTGTATTTGTTTGAGCTATACGCTTATGTACTACTAGTTACACTATTATGTTAGGGATGAGGGAGGTTTAATTAGTATAAAGTGTACCCGCATTTGGAACATAGCTAGTTTTTATAGCTTAGGAAATTTTAGAGGCCCCTCCCATTTCCCAGCTGTAAATTTTCGAATTCCAAACTTTCTAACTTTTATGGCTATGTGGGACGGTCCTTTTATTGAATTGGCAAATTTAAATTTTCTTTCATGCATAACAGTATATTTTCTTTGGAAATATGGCAATTTACTTTCATTTCCAAACTCCTCTGTCCCCCTCACCCTCCTTAGCTTCCACAATTCCAATTTGAAATTTTAAGACTTATTTGTTTTTCTTATATGATATTTTATGTGGCTACCAAATGTCAACCTAACCACATTGTAAAGAATGTTATATTTTGTTTGTATACATTTTAAGCGCTACCATTTCCTGGGTTTCAATTTTGAAATTCCATATGTTCAAGAGTGTAGGAAATGCGAGAAAATTCCAATGTTTTTGCAGTTTTTTATCAAATTTTTTTTTGGCCAAAATAAATAAATATTGCTCCAGTAGAAATATATAGTTTAATTTCCTTCACTTGGTTATATCAACAATTGATGAATATCTGTCATGAGCATAGCAGCATTAGATGAGAAACTTTTTAAATGGATTAACGTAAACAATGTATCCCTGTCTAGCGACACAAACCTGTGTTATTATTAAATATCATGGCGACATTTCAAGCTTTTATATCTACAAAAATTGCATTTATATAGCTTTGTAAACATTTTGAGGGGACGATCCCTCCCTATTTTCCTAGCCTTCATTTTGAAATTTAATAGTTCAGTCCTTGATACCGTTTGAGTTGGTCTTTAAACCTGCCTGACTTATGTAAATCATCTAACACTTTGAGAAGTAGTTTAGTCTTTTAGTTATAAAAATTTGAGACCCTTATATCACCAGCCTCCTTAGAAATAACTAATATTTAAAATGTGTTTGTGGTTATTTGAAGTTATCCCTCTACATTCCTGACAAATTTAAATTTTCTACCTCCTACATGTTCACCTCTATCCCCTCCCCCACCCCTGTCCTTCCCCATTTCCTGAAGTCTCATTTTGAAATTTAAAATGCTCAGACTTTATAGTTAATTTGGGTGGTCCCTATATTTGCTTGACGAATTCCACTGAGAAGTGGTTGTTTCTAATAGTGTTGAAAGTTTCTTAACCACTCAACCCACTTTTCCAACCCACTTTGAGAATTTTTAAATTATAACATTCATTAGGATATCTGGAGTTTCATTTCTACCTGTCTTTCAAATTTTAATTTTTAACCTCATCTCAAAAGTTATTTATAGCTGTAGCTTCCCCCTCCCTCATTCCTCACAGTTTAAATTTAAATTTTTCACATTTTTAAAAATCATTTAGAATAATCTAATGAATCTAATCCACACAGAGAAGTAGTTGAATGTATTATATTTGGTAAATGATGAGCCCGCCCCCTACTCCTACCATTTCTTCAACTTCCACTTATAAATTTCAAATATTAAGATTTACTCGGTTATTTTGAAAAGTCATGCTACTTACTTGCCAAATTAAAAAAAATATCACAGCTAAAAGTATTATTTATTTTTATAAACCCTTACCCTCTCCCCACCCTATTTCCCGGGGTCCCATTTAAAATTAAAAATGTACAGACTTATAGTAATTTGACATGTCCCTTTACTTTACTTATACATTTACAATTTTCAACCACACTGGGAATTAGTTGTTTCTATTAGTTTTGTAGTTTTTAAATATTTAAGCTCATTTTTCTAACTATCATTTAGAAATTTCCATTTAAAGACTTATTTGGTTATTTGGAGTTGTCCTCCTAAACGACTGTCAAATTTAAATTTGCTAGCACACATAAAAGGTTTTTAATTCTGTTTATATCCCCTTCCCTATGTCCTAGGGTCCCACTTATCAAACAAAAATGTTCATACATTTATAATTATTTAGAGTGATGCCATTGGTTTTTTGAAAAATTTCAATCTTCTATCACCCTGGAAAGTATTTATTTATATTAGTTTTGGTAGTCTTGAACACACTTTTTACCAACACACTTCGGGACCCATTGTGTGGATGCCGTACATAAATTAATTTCATATTAGAATTCTGCGACCTGATAAACCCCCATATATCATATTTCATCTTGATTGGAGGACATAGAATTTACTGCCCCTTTTTTTCCCTTTACCCCTTTAGGCAATAAAATTTGAAAAACCCTAAAAATATCTCACCCAATTCTATAAAGAAACATTCATTTAAATTTCAAGGCTCCATGTCCTCTAGTTCAAAAAAATGTATGGTCTGTGAATTTTGAAAACTTTTGAATCCCCTTTTTCATCTTTTACAGGTTGATGAATTTCACAAAATTCGGTCCTATCTCTTGTCTAGAGCCAAAAAGGAACTTTTACTAAAACTTTCAAATGTCCATGTTTGAAACCATTAATCTCTTCTAACAAAACCACACAACTCCCTCACATCATTTATTGTCTCTACAGGCAAAATTGGCCTTGTAGTTTGGAATTTTAAACAATAATGTCTCATCCCCGTATATCCACACTCATGTTAATATTACTAAATCAATATTTAGTTTAATATAAGAGATAAAACATAATAAATCCTCATATCTGTGCTTTATATTTCTAATATTTAGATATATTATTTTTAAATAGCAGTTTAAATAGTCTATTTGGTCAAAATTAACTCTAGATAAATGTTTTCAATAGATGATTCTTCTCTGATATCAGTTTTGGTATCCACTAAGTGAGAAATAATGTTTCAATAAAGATGAAACTACAAACAAGTTTATAAATTGTATAATATTAACTTGTGCTCATATTATTAAGGCTAATAACTAGGCCTACCTCAATAAATAAATGGTATGGTGCACCACACAGACTTTCTCTTTTCTCTGTCATCGTAAGATTTGTGAAACCAGATAATATACATTTTTGCAGAAACATGATGGAAAAAAAGAGCATCACATTCCACAAAGAGTCATAAATGAAAGAAACTTATTGTTCATTATTCATATTCCACAGATTTCACATATTTTCATCAAAAAGCATAATAATAAACTCCCGTTTTATGAGACCTCAATTAAAAACAAAATTACCAATAACTCGGAAGCTAGGGAACATTGAAGAATTACGTAAGGATTTTTTAGAGGTAGGGGTGATCAGTAATTTCTTTAGTTTTTGTGAGGGTGGGCAGAATCCAACTTAACTAAGGATTTTATCCATGTTTATGGTGAGACAAAATCTAAAAAAACACTTCTACAGACGTGCGATCAAAAAGGTTGCAACTAGCGATGACAGATGGCGCTGAAGGGTAGCCTATAGAAGTACACAACTATAAATAACTATAAAATGTAATTTATTTATGATGTGTTACACCTAGTTTTACTGCGATAAGTATTCTACAATTTCACATCACCAATCCTTTTGTCTAAACTAATATAATTTACCAAATTGTAAGAAAATTATGTAAGATCGTTAAGGGGAGAGGGAGGAACAAAAAACCTTATGATCCCTTAAGTAGGGAGATTTGGGGGG